>VMDO01018023.1:0-35412 GCA_007922755.1 Pedetes capensis
TTTTTTTTTTCCTTTTTTTTGAGACAGGGTGTCGCTAAATTACACAGATTGCCTCTGGTCTCGAACTTGCCATCCTCCTGCCTCCACCTCCGAGCCGCTGGGATTACAGGTGTGCGCCACTTCACCTGGCTTCCTTGATGAATTTTTAATAGATGTTGATCTTCATGATTATGATCAGCTTTATTATTTTAAACTTCCATCTACTTCCAAACGTGGAGTGGGCACTGGATTGGGAACCAGAAGCTTTGAGCTCTAGACTAGCAGCTGTGTACTTGCCAGTGTTCTTTTTTTTTTCTTTGTGGTACTGGGGGTTCAACCCATGGCCTTGTGTTTGCATGCTCTGCAAGTGCTGGACCACTGAGCTGCACCCCCAGCCCTTTTTTTTTTTTTTTTTTTTTTTAACTTTTTGAGACAGGGTCTCGTTAAATTACTCAGACTGCCTCTGGTCTCAAACTTGGGATCCTCCTGCTTCCACCTCCCAAACCGCTGGGATTACAGGCATGTGCCGCCGCGCCCAGTTTGCCAGTGTTCTTACCTGTCAAATGGAGGGTTAAACACCTGTTCTGTCTCTTTCAGAAAGAATCTGAAAAAGGAGACAAAGCTCTACAGACGTGAGACCTCAGGCCCGTGAGCATCGTCTGTGTGATCTGAGTGGTGCAGTCTGGTGTTTTTGGCCGCTGCCCTCTATGCTGCGGGAGAGCTGCGGGTAGCATGGAGGTGAAGGTGGATGGGAATGCGTAACGGGGGTGCAGGGTGGCGGCGGGTGTCTGACACCCCTCTGAATGCCAGCTCGTTGCTGTGGCACCAGCTTCCCTATTTAGCACCATGCCGGCAGAACTCTGCACACGTTCAGGTCAGCCAAGGCTCCCCAGAGCCTGCTGCCCTCTTTTCCTTCCTCAGCCTGTCCACGGAAGGCCCTGTGGCACGTGCTTCCGCTGAACTGAAGATATCCACACCCCAGGGTGTGTGTGTGCGTGTGGCGCACTCATTTATTTCAAATAGTCCATCAATGCCATTTGCTCTGCTCAGCACAGGAGTGGCCGGCACTTCCCACGGAAGCTGCTGTTTCTGGGATCTGATAACTGGATCCTCGCATTTGTTTTGGTCAGCCGTGGGCGAAGAAGCCAGCTCAGGACAAAGGCATCTTCCACGCACTTACAAATGAGAGCCACCAAAGCGTGCTCCCTGTGAGGCCAATTTCAAAGGATGGAAGGCAATGAACAACAGGGATAGTCCTTGACTTAATGGTTCCACTTAATTTTTCAACTTTATGATGGTGCAAAAGTGATAAACATAAACTTTTTTTTTTTTTTTTTGCGGTCCTGGGGATTGAAGCCAGGGCCTCGCGACTGCATGCTTTGCAAGTGCTAGACCACTGAGCTGCACCCTAGCCCTTTTTTTTCTTTTTTTTAATGGGACAGGGTCTCCCTAAATTACGCAGACTGCCTCTGGTCTCGAACTTACGATCTTCCTGCCTCCGCCTCCCGAGCCACTGGGATTACAGGCCTGCACCACCACGCCTGGCCAAAAATGATAAGCATTCTGTAGAAAGCATACTTGAAATTTTGAATTATTTTATTTTCGTCAGGCTAGTGATAGGAAGGATTGTACCTGCTCGTGATGGTGGGCAGTGACACAGAGCTGCAGCGTCTGCCAGCGATGTGATCATGAGGAGGCTGAGCGGACTGTGCTGTCTGCACCTTTGACATTGTGTTTTGCATTTTCATGTCCTGTCATGTCTGTGACATACCCGTCTGTGTATGTACATGAGATGATCAGCACCTTATTATGGAACAGGCTTCATGGTAGAAAATTCTGCCCAACAGTAGGATAATATACTTGCAGTGTTTTGCATATAACTAAGGTAGATTAGGCTAAACTATGATCTTTGGTGGGTTGTTGTTGTTAGGTGCTGTCAAGTCCGTGCCCGACTCATAGCGATCCTGTGTATGACAGGCAAAGCACTATTGTCAGTGCTTCTCTGCTGTTCATAGGGTTTTCAATGGCATATTGTTTTTTGGGAGTGGGTTGCTGGGTCCATCTTCCAAGCCTACAGCACCTGGTGTTCCCATCCAAGGACTCACCAGGCCTAAATTTGCTTAGTTTCCCAGATCTGACAGGATCAGATACCACAGTGGTACGGCTGCCAGCTTGCTGGATTAGGTGTATTAAATATTTTCAATTTACAATGTGTTTATCAAGAATGAGGCCTTTGTCAGGCATGTGGTTTGCAAATATTTCCTTCTAGTCTGAAGTTTGTCTCCTAGATCTTTTTTTTTCCCCCCCCAGTACTGGGGGGTTGAACCCAGGGCCTTGTCCTTATGAGATGAGGGCTCCACCACTGAATTCCACCACCAGCTCCCACCTTTCTTTTCTTTATATTTTGAGACAGGGTCTCACTAAGTTGCACATGCTACCTGTGGCCTCAAACTTGGGATACTCCTGCCTCAGCCTCCTGAGTCACAGGGATTACAGATGTGCACCACAATGCCTGGTTTTGTATTCCACCTCTTAACAAGGTCTTGGTTCAGAGCAGAAGTTTTAAGTTCTGATGAAGTTTATTAATTTCTCATTTTACAGATGTGTTTTTGGAGTTGTGTGTAAGAACTCTTCAGTCTTAGATATCAAATATATTGTCCTGTGTTATTTTCTAAAAGTTTTATAGTTTTACATTTTGTATTTAAATAAATGCATGATCCATCTGAGTTAATTTTACATAACATTTGAAGTTTAAGTCATTCATTTTTTCTGTTTTTTCTTTTTGCCTGGAAATACACAATTGCATCAGTACCATTTGTTGCAAACATGATATTGGCTCAATTGCATTGTTTTTCCATGTTTATCAAAATTCACATTTAGCCAAACATGGTGGTGCATATCTGTAATCCCAGCACTCAGGAGGTGGAGGCAGGAGGAAGGGGAATTTGAGGCCAGCCTGGGCTACCAAGTGAGTCCCAGGCCAGCTTGGGCTATGGGGCCTTGTCCCCCCACAAAAAAACAAAAAACAAAAAAACAAAAACAAACAAACAAACAAAACCCCAAGTTGACATGTGTAGGGTTGTTCACAATATCCTCTTATTGTCTTTTTGATGACTGCAGGGTCTGTAGTAATATATCATTTTTCATTTCTAACATTATTTGTGTCTTCACTTTTTTCCTTTACTAGTCTTACTAGAGACTTATTAATTTTATTGATCTTTTCAGACAATCATTATATTTTTTCATTGATTTACTGCATTTGTTTTTCTGTTTTCAATGAATTCTATCCTTCATTATTTCTTTCCTTCGATTTGCTTTCCATTAATTTTCTTCTGTTTTTCCTTCTGTTTTCTTAAAGTGGTAGCTCAGGTTATTGAGTTGAGGCTTTTTCCTCTATTTAAGCATTTAGAGCTATAAATTTCCCTCTTAGTACTGCCTTAGCCAGTCCTAAGGATTTTGTTCAACATATAAACACATTCATGTGCCAGCATGCCCAGCTCTCTGGGCATATATATATATATATATATATATATATATATATATATATATATATCAGTATATTAGAACTTCTACTTGGCTGGGGTGGGGAGGATTACCTTGAGGCTCTTGCTGATTCTGTGGGAGGGTGGTCTCTTTACCACCAACATATATTGAGAGTCTTGACTCTCTAGATCTCCTCTGACCCAGTCCTAGCAAGGATAAGAATTGTGCCTCCTTGTGGTGAGTAGGGGTGAATATTCAACTTCCCCAGAGGTTTCTCCTTATTCTTCAAGAAAAGAGGGGTCATTATTGTCTGGTGCTGGTGAAGATGAATGTCTAGCTCCTGCTTGGCCTTCTCTGACAGAGCCCCATGAGGGAAGTTAGAAAACCTCACTATAGTATGGTGGGAGCAGGAGCAGGAGTCTTTAGGCTCTCAGCTATATTTAGTTTTTTGTTTTGTTTTTGTTTATTTGTTTTGTTATTTTGAGAGAGGGTCTTGTTATATAGCCTATGCTGCCCTGAAATTCATGATGTTCCTGCCTCAGTCTCCCCAGCACTGGAATTATAGGCATGCACCACCACTCCCAGCTAAAAATTGTATACATTAAGACATACAAAATGATATTTTGACATAGGTAAATATTTTGAAATAATTATTGTAATCAAACTAATTAACATATCAATCACCTCGCACAGTTACTTTTATAACAAAATTAGAAGCTTATCAAAGACATAGGAACTATAAAAATAAGCCACACAAAAATTCTGGAAGTGAAGAACGCAGTGACTAAAATAAAACTTTCCCCAGAGAGGTGTAACACCAGACTTAACCAAACAGGAGAAGCAATCAGCAAACTTGAAGATAGGTTATTTGAAATTACACAAAGGAATCAACAAGGGAAAAATGAAGAAATCCTATAGAACTTATAGAATATCAAGTAAATCAATAAATACCATCTGGGAATTCTGGAAGAAGCAGAGAAAGAAAGGAAAAGAAAACTTATTTAAACAAATAATGAATGAAAACTTCTCAGTTCTGGAAAAGGAAATGAACATCCAGATATATGAATTCCAAAACATCTCCAAAAGTGCAAACATAAAGTGGTCTTCACTGAGACACATTGTATCAAATTATCAAAAGTGACAGTATTTTGAAAGCAGCAAGAGAAAGGAAATGTGTCATATACAAGGGAACCTTCATAAGAGCTCAGCAAATTTCTCAGCAGAAATCTTTCAGTCCAGGAGAAAGTGAGGATGACATAGTCAAGGTGCCGAAGGGAAAAGCTGCCAATCCAAACTGCTATAGCTTTTCTTTTTAGAAATGAAAGTGAGATAAAAAGGTTTTCAGACAAAGAAAAGCGGAAGAAGTTGACCATCAGCAGACCTACCTTATAAGAAATGATCTTTAGAAAGTCTCCCACATTGAAATATAAGCACACTTAACACGAAAACATATGAAAGTATAAAAATCACTGTAAATCACTGTAAGAATACTCTAATACCATAACAATTGTATATAAATCACTTCTAACTGTAGTATAAAATTAAAGGCAAATATTAAAATAACTATAACTATCATATCTTATATATAATAGAAAATGATGCCAGTGTTAGCATTATTAACATGAAATGTTGGGGGAAGAGAGGTTGTACAAAGAAGTGTAGGGTTTTTATTGGTAAAAGTTGTTATCAGCTTAAAATAGACTATTATCAGGTGTTTTATGTAAGTCTCTTTGTACCCACAAAGCAAAAACCTGTAGTACCTACACAAAGAGATAAAGAAATGCATTAAATCAAAGCACAACAAAAAATTCACCAGTTCAGAAGGAAAGTCGTAAGGGTAGATGTAGTGTCCATGTGAGAGTCCTCTTCTCTCCACGGTGTGAGGGCACAGACAGAAGGTGGCCATCTGCAGCCCAGGAAGCGAGCTCTCACCCAGAGTGACCAGGCCAGCGTCCTGACTGCAGACTTCCAGACTCCAAACTGTGGAAAATAAATGCCTGTTGCTTTAGCCGTAACTCAACAGTGTTCTGCTTGGGTAGCGTGAGCAGACTAAGATGTGTGTTCTGTACAAATCTGGCTACTTAGAAGGCAGACCGTTATCTCAGTGCTGAGCTCGGAGGATAACCCAGCCTGCAGGTTGCTTTGATAAGGAACAATGAACAATATATTTGAATTTAAAAGCAGTTTCTCAAAACACATAAAGATGACCTTATCACAGCTACCGATAAATAACTGGGGCCTGAAAGTTAAATCACGGTTCTTTGAAAAGATTTGGAGGACCAGGTAATGTTCCGGAGGCTTTGAGCTTCACTTTGATGGGACTTGATAAAAAGATGGAGCGATTGACAGTGAGGTGCTGCTCCTGTTGGTGATTAGGAAGTGGCATTTCTCTAAGCCCATAGTTCCTGTGTTGTAGCCCATACTTTGGGACATCAAGAGAGTATGGGGAAGGGGTGTGTGTGTGTGTGTGTGTGTGTGCATTAGATATGTCCCAAATGACAGAAAGTGAATGGGAGGCTAAGGCAGGAGGATCGCAAGTTCAAGGCCAGAGGCAGCCTACAAAACTTAGAGAGGCCCTGTCTCAAAATGTAAAAAAATGAGGCTTGGATGCAGCTTAGTGTTAGGGTGCTTGCAAAAGCATGCATAAGGCCATTAAAGCCCTGGGACCAACTCCCCAGTACCACACACACACACACACAAAACAAAAAGCCAGGCATGGTGGCGCATGCCTATAATCCCAGTGACTTGGGAGGCAGAGGCAGGAGGATCGCAAATTCAGCACCAGAGGCAGTCTGCATAATTTAGCAAGACCCTGTCTCAAAAAAGTAAAAACAACGGGCTGGGTTTGCAGCTCAGTGGTATAGCACTTGCAAAGCATGCAAGCACAAGGCCCTGGGTTCAACCCCCAGTACCACAAAAGAAAGAAAGAAAGAAGAAAGAAAGAAAGAAAGAAAGAAAGAAAGAAAGAAAGAAAGAAAGGGAGGGAAGGATTGAAAGAGAAAGAAAGGGAGAGAGGGAAGAGGGAGAGAGAAGGAAAGAAAAAGAGAAAGAAAAAGAAAGGAAGAAAGAAAGAAAGAGAGAAAGAAAGAGAAAGACAGAAAGACAGAAAGACAGAAAGACAGAAAGAAAGAAAGAAAAGAAAAAGAAAGTAAGTAAGTAAGTAAGGCTTTGGAGAAATATCTGTTCAAGATCACAAACTCAAAATATCTTTAAGAGTTGGCCAGGTGAGGCTGTGTGTGGAAGAGGCCAATAGTGCACACCTGGTCAAAAGGGCGTACCTGACCTTCGCAGAAGCCAATAGACACCCTTCAGGAATATCTTGCATGTCAAAAAAAAAAAAAAAAAAAAATTCTAAGGACAGAATTCTGCAAGAGGCTCACAGACTGCAAGACTTTCACGTATCAATGATCTCATCCAAATCCCAAGTAACAATTCAAATGAAGATGGTTGGTGAGTACTCGAAGCACAGGTAATGTCAAAACCTTTAAGGCCTCAAGAAGCAATTCTTCTTTCGGAAGTAATGACCCTATCAGGACTTTATGACAGGACTCTGGAGAATGAATATCCTTCCTGATAGCGCTGCGCGAAGCCTTCTTTTTTCTTTTTCATTTACTCGGGCTTGTTTCCCAAGAACGTGTCCTTCAGTGGGGTTTCTAAGTGGGTTAACAACAACATCCTCCCTGGAAGTGCTTGGTCAGGATATTTGTCGCTTTTTTTTGAAGCCATGGAAAATGCACGCAGGGATTGAAAGGCCCAGTTCATGCAACATTGCTCAAAGGATTTGAGGATTCCATTACTGCACAAATCCTTTAATTAAAGCCAGTTCCTTCAGGCCCCTGTTGCCCGGGCCCAATCCGCAACGTCCCTGGCGACCTTGGGAGGGTTGATTAATTGACGAGCTGGCAGTGCGGACCATTCCTTCAAAGATCCCAAGATATCTCTGCTAAAACCAAAGTGCCCCTAGACACCATATGGTCCCATATTTGCAGCAGTCCTTGCAATGTATCTGCAGCTTCTCCCTGCGTGACGAATGCCTGCTGCCTTCCACTCAGGGCCTGTTGTGACCTGTCACCCTTCTTCTCTGAGGCAGAGAACTTTTCAGCAAGGAGATATTTTTGGAAGCTCAAGAGACATCTTTGCAATTTGGCACTAGGAACTTGCATTCTCCACGGGCCCGCGTCACCGTTGATATCAAAGTGGCCAGAGTTTTGAAAAATATCTCTGCCTTGGCTGTCCTCGGGATTCGGCCATAAGGGATTCGACCTGGGGATCAGCACCAGCATCTCGATTCTGCTCATCAGAGAAGTCGACCGGAGGGAAAGTATATAATATAGGAAGGCAGGCATGTCTTCTGTGGTAACTCAGCCCAGGGCCTTAATGGCCTTACGCATGCTTTTGCAAGCACTCTAACACTAAGCTGAGGCTGGGATTTAGCTCAGTTGGTACGGCACTGCACTGCAGTCTCTGAGGTCCTGAGTTCAATTCTCAGCACAGCAAAAATGGGAGAAGGGCCTGGCAATCCACTCCCAAGGTAATCCTGAAAACAGTCAGCCATTGAAAACCCTATGAGGGTCGCTATGAGTTGGATACCTACTCGATGGCACACAACAACAAGCACTAAGCCGTACCCCAGACCATTTTTTTACATTTTATTTTGAGACAGTTTCTCTCTAAATTTTATAGGCTGCCTCTGGCCTTGAACTTGTGATCCTCCCACCTTAGCCTGGCTGGGATTTAGCTCAGTTGGTAGAGCGCTGTGCTGCAATTTCTAAGATCTCGAGTTCAATTCCCAGCACTGCAAAAATGGGAGAAGGGCCTGACAATCCACTCCCAAGGCAATCCCGATACAGTCGCCATTGAAAACCCTATGAGGGTCGCTATGGGTAGGATACTGAATGGACAGCACCTAACAACAACAACAACACCTTAGCCTCCCATCCACTTTCTGTCATTTGGGACATATCAAACACACACACATGCGTGCATGTGCGCACACACACACACCTTCTCCATACTCTCTTGGTGTCATAAAGTTTTGGCTATAGCACAGGAACTATGGGCTGGGAGAGATGCCAATTCTTAATCACTAACAGGACGGCATCTTCTGTGGCATCTCTTAAAGGGAACCAAGAATGGTGCATCTTTATGCTGCTGGGTTTGTGCCCTTGGTTTTCATCAGCACCCTATGGACAACATTCTGGGGGAACTGAGTCCTGATGCATCTTCTCAGAAACTGGAGAAACCAGGGAACTCAACTGAGGGCAAACTTTTAAAATAGGAGGAAAGTGGATTCTGGGAAAGGTGTCTGAGCAAAAGGATGGATCCAGACATGTATATTTGAGAGAAGCAGCTTGATAAACATCTGTGTGATAAAGCGAGAGAATGTGAGGTTTCCAAGGCAGGGCTAGAGGACAGGGGCAGGAGATGGAGGGAGATGAGGAGAAGGAAGAGGCTGTCAAGGAGGCAGAAGGTTGTGAAGTTAGGTAATGACTCCTCTCTGTGAGCTGCACGCAGGCTTCAAATTCTACCAGTTCAGGAGATTTTCATTTTGTTTTTGTTTTTGTTTTGTGTTTTTTGTTTGTTTGTTTGTTTGTTTTTTGTGGTCCTGGGAATCCAACTCAAGGCCTTGTACATGCTAGGCAAGCACTCTGCACCTGAGCTACATCCCCAGCCATTTTATGTTTTGTTTTGGTTTGGTTTTGTTTTTGTTTTTTTTCAGATAGGGTCTGGCTAGGTAGCCCAGGCAGACCTCGAACTTGAGATCCTCCTGTTTCCATCTCCGGAGCTCTGGGATGACAGGAAATCGCCACCACCCCTGGCTCAGGGGCTCTTTTAGAAGTAAATGCATTCTGGGATGCCACAGGCATGGGTCTCAGTGGATACAACGGACAAGTAAACCCAGTCCAAAGGCCGAAAGAGATAGTGCATCCTAACCTTTCCTCAAATGACCATAATATCATAAATGGAAACTCAGTTCCTACACCACGTGGGAAGGAAGACAGAGCAAGGGCAACAGCAGGGACTCTGGGCCAGGCAGCCTGAATCTGAGTTTGGCTCCCACTTACAAGCTGTGGGGTCTTAGGCAAATCGAATACCTCTGTGAGCTTTAGTTCCCTCGTCTGTGCATTAAGCATCACAACAGTCCCTACTGCACAGGGTGGTGAGGACAGTTCAAGGAGTTAATATTTGTCGAGCCCTCAAAACAGTGCCCAACATATAGGCAGAGCTTCCTCGATGTTTGCTAAATGAATAACTACATCTTCAGATCGTTTTCTCTAACACTCAACCTCAGAGGCTGCTTCTCATTTTTCTTCTCTATCATCACTTTTGTACTCTTTTCTTTTATGATCTTTCTTTGAGGAAAAATAAAATCTGCATTTTCTTATGCAGTCCCCGACTTTTGAGTCTCAATTCTCACCTCCCTGTGAATATCTGGACAAAACCAGATGACAGGGCTAGGGATGGAGCCGGGTGGTAGAGCACATGCCTTGCATACACGAGGCCCTGAATTCAATTCCCACTAATGCAAATAAACAAACAAACAAACAAACAAACAAACTTCAAAATAGGGCCAGGAAGGGGATGGGAAGATATGACAGGAAAATGCAGAGTAGACTGTGTCACAATTTGCCCTTTTAACCCAGCATGAGGGACTGGGAGAATTGCAAAGAATCTGCATTTTAGGATTGCACATTTCTGTTGTCTTTGGTGTCCATGACCATGGAGGCGAGTAGGAGAGAGGAACTCAGTTTCACTCCAGGCAGCTGATAAAAGGCCGTGTGAGAGACCACGGCATGTGCAGGTGACCCCAAGAAACTGAGGTCACTTAGGATTCCCTGTCTTTGGCAACTTCTGACTTCCACAGGTTCTGGAAGCCTAGGTGTGTGATCAAGTGTTTTTTGTTTTTTGTTTTGTTTTGTTTTTGTTTTTGTTTTTCATACACCTTGAGAGGTGGGAGACGTAAAGCCTATGGAAAATGCAGAATTGGGTTTCTCTATGTGGAAGTAAACATTTTTCAGAATGTTACAAGTGTGAGATTATTGGCTAGTGGTCCAGGACTTAACCTATTGCGCAGGAGGAAAGACATTTATTAGGTTAAGCAGTAAGATCAAATATTCAGTGTGCATAAGATATTATACATACATATGAACACAGTATGATAAAAAAAAATATAGTGAATGCTTCTGTCCCATGCCATCCAATGGGAAGGCAGGGATCTTCAATAAGTGAAGAGGCAAGTGGTGCATTGACCCTTGGGAACAGAGTGTGATAAGTTTCAATTTGTCCAGTGCCATCAGTTGAGTGTGAGCTACGGCTGAGAGAAGGTATGTTTTAACATGGCCCTAAATCATGGATTGTTAATAACACTTCAGGCACAGCAATTTCTGTCGAATAAAAACACTGTGGTGTATCCTCATTCACCTCATTCACTGGAACTGGCACTGTGTGATTTCTGGCTCTTCTCCAAAGTCAAAATGACCATGAAAGGCATGTGTTTTGAACTGACTCTGAACATCAAGGCAGCCACTACAGTATAACAAAAGACAACAAAATAGGACTTCCAGAATTGCTTCAGAAAGTAGCAAGAACAATGGGACAAGGGTGTTTGAAGCCAGGGGAAGAATTTTGACGGGGGGGTGGATTAATGGCAATGTGTCTCTTACTGTAATAAAATTTAAAAAATGTAAACATTCACTGTATTTTTAGGTCACACCTTGGGCACCCATTTCCACAAAGGCTTATGTATGTGGAAGTGAACAGATTTAATAAGTAGATTTAGAAGACTATGTTTGGTTAGCAAGATAGATGAGCAGAATACTGACTAAAGATAAAATGTTACTATCTGGCAGCTCACAAAAGGAAGTGAGCTGAGGACACAGGTGGAGGCTGATCCTTGTAGGCGAGTGGTCTCAGCTCTGAATAGATGGCACCAGGAGTGTCTGGTGGCGCACACCTGTAATCCCAGAACACACGAGGCTGAGGCAGGAGGGCCTCGAGGTCCAGGTTAGACTATCTCAAAACAAAACAAAGAAAAAAGAAAAAAAAAAACCTGGATGGCACCAGCTTGTGCTCCTGGTGAGAGTATTTCTCTGCTCATGCTAATGATATTATAATGAGGAAACACACATGCAAAAAAAAGTGAATGGAAAGGGTGGGAGAAGGCAAGTGGTGAGTGACTCACTCAAGATGCAGAGTCAGGAGCTTGGAGTTGCCTGTGGCCATGGTTTCTCCCTCTGGCATGATCAAGATAGAGGTAAGGACGCCAAACACCAAATGTTGCTGCTTCCCATGTGGCCTTACCCATCCTGCTGATGCCAAACTGAGGGTGGCAGAGCATCTTCTCCTGGTGGGTTTGGGGACTGGTGTGAGCTTTCTGCAGGTAGGAGCCATGATGACCTGCCCTGGCCCTGCTGCGTCCGTCGGGGCAGAGCAGCCAGGCAGGCTGGGCTCCGTGCCTCTCTTCTCCTGTGGGTTTCCACCCATGGGAAGCAGGTACCAGGCACAAGCGTGGAGGGAGAACTGTGCAGCCAGCTCCGTCATTGTCCCAGCTTCCTGGTAGACACTCAGGCTGGTCTCAGTAGCTCATCTGTCACTTTCAGGTGGCAAAATATTCTGTGGTCACTTTTAGTTTCAAGTACAGAATTAATTTTGGTGACTTCAAAATGCTCTTTCCCATGGGGCATAAGGATTATCCTCATTTGTCAGGTCAAGAAACTGAAGTTCATTTTATTTTATTTTATTTTTATTTTATTATTATTTTTTGCTGTACTGGGGGTTGAACCCAGGCCCTCGCGCTTGCATGCTTCACAAGTGCTGGACCACTGAGCTGCACCCTCAGTCCATTTTTTTTTTTTTTTTTTTGAGACAGGGTCTTGCTAAATTACACAGACCGCCTCTAGTCTTGAACTTGCGATCCTTCTGCCTCCGCCTCCTGAGCCGCTGGGATTACAGGCGTGCACCACCGCGCCCGGCTTATTTTAATTAAAAAAAAATATATATATATACTTTAAATAATTAAATATGTGTACACACACACACACACACACACACACATATATATATATATATATATATATATTGAGACAGTGCCTCCCTCTTTATCTCAGGCTGGTATGGAACTTTGTATGTTGCCCAAGCTGGCAGTGAACTCTTAATCCTCCTGCCTCTGTGTCCCAAATGCTGGGACTATAGGTGTGTACCACCACACCTGGCAGCAAACGGAAGTTTAGAAATATGAATTGAGTGCAGGGTGTGGTGGCTCACACAGGTAATCCCAGCGATTTGTGCTGCAGAGGCAGAAGGATCATAGGTTCAAGGCTGGAGGCAGCCTGTGTAATTTAGCAAGACCCTGTCTCAAGATAAAAATAAATGAATAAAAATAAAAAGGGGCTGGAAGTACAGCTAAGTGGTGGAGTGCTTGCAAAGTAGATGCAAGGCTCTCGGTACTGGAAAAAAGCAAAAAGGGAGACGGGAAGGAGAACGAGAAGAAAGAGAAGAAGGAGGAGGAGGGGAAGAAGGAGAAGAAGGAAGAGGAGGCAGAGGAGGAGGAGGAGGAGGAGGAGAAAGAAGGAGGAGGAGGAAGAGGAGGAGGAGGAGGAGGAAGAGGAGAAAGAAGGAGGAGGAGGAGGCAGAGGAGGAGGAGGAGAAAGAAGGAGGAGGAGGAAGAGGAGGCGAAGGAGGAGGAGGAGGAAGAGGAGAAAGAAGGAGGAGGAGGAGGCAGAGGAGGAGGAGGCAGAGGAGGAGGAGGAGGAGGAGGAGGAGGAGGAGGAGGAGGAGGAGTAGAAGCAGCAGCAGCAGCAGCAGCAGCAGCAGCAGATTTAACAAAGCTCCTGGGGTGGGACACTGGCATTCAAATCCATGGCTGTCTCTGTCTGAAGATGACACTTTCCCCTCTCTCCCAGGTACCTCCTAAAAGACCCTCACTTTCTCAGTGTTCTCACAAACCTCTTACCTTTACCCTTGGGCGAGTAGTGATCAAGGGGTTGTTGGCCAGGAGCATCCCATTCTGTTAGTACATCCTGCACGAGTGATGGTCTCAGCTCTGCAATCACAGGAAAAGCAGCAAGGGCCGTCCTGCCACACTAGGAAGAGGAGACATGTCTGCAGACAGAGTTTCTAATCTGTGTGCTATGAGTGATCTCCTGGTGGGGAAATAGGTATTTTTTTCAGACTTTTAAAGTAAATTATCTTTATTAAAATAATATGCCCTTGTTAAATGTGCAACTATTTTTGATGTGTGGTTTTGCTACAAACCAAGGTTGGATGGGAAGAATGTTGCTGTATGTGATCGGTAACACACATGCTAGGGATGACCCAGCCGGCACCCCTGTGATGAATGGAACCTGTGATGAATGGACAAGAAGGAGAGAGTGCGATCTCTCAGCATGAATGTGCACTCCTGCCTTTGTTCAAGTCTTCTCTCATGTGGCCAAAAGCTTTGGGATCACTGATTTTTTTGTTGTTGTTAGTTGATATTGAGTCAGGTCGACTCATAGTGACCCTATGTACAACAGAACGAGACACTCCCTGTGTCTCCCTGTGTCATGCCTGACACTGTTGTCTGTGCTTCTCTGCTATTCATAGGGTTTTCAATGACAATTGTTTCCCCAGTGGATTGCCAGGTCCTTCTCCCTAGCCTGCAGCACCTGGTACTCTATTCCTAGGCAGTCTCCCATCCAAAGACTAACCAGGCCAACCCTGCTTGGCTTCTGAGATCAAGTGGAATCAGATGCTAGGGTGCTATGGCTACAGACACTGATTCTTTTAACATCTCAGAATAGAAAAATCAGAGCCAGGCTCAGTGGCACATGCCTGTAATCCCAGCGACTCAGGAGGCTGGGGCAGAAGGATTGTATATTTGAGGCCAGAGGCAGCCTACAGAATTTAGCAAGACCCAATCTCAAGATAAAATAATAAAAAATGGACTAGGGGTGCAGCTTAGTGACAGAGCACTTACAAAGTATGTGCAGGGCCCTGGATTCATCCCTCAAGTATCACAAAGGAAAAAGAAGAAACATCAAACTGATTGGGTATCCAATATGACATGCCCAGACCACCTCTACCTGTAAACTACAGTTCCAGGTTTTATTTCAAGGCAAACCCCACATTAAAGCAGAAATTTACTTTTGAGTATGTTTAAAATTGACTTTTTGTTGTATTGCACATTTATTTTTTTCCTAGAATTAACTACTAATTTTTGCACCATTAAACAAAAATGAGAGAGATGATTTTTTTGACAAAAAGACTGAACATATATGAAGTAAATCTATTTCTAATGTAATAAAGATCATTGTCTGTAGTCTTTTTCACACTTCTGTTTTTATGAGCAGTTTTCTTGGGAGGAGTTCTATGCCTTTCATCAGATCCTCAAAGGAGTGTGAGGAAGAAAACGAAAGACCCCTCCTGGAAAGTCTACCTGAGGTGTGTTGTGGGAGGAAACATTGCCTTGTTGGAAATGAGGTGTGGGTCATTGAGACAGTGTGGTGTCGTAGGTGACTGTGCAGCTTGTAGAGTCTGATAGCACCTCACAGAGCCTCTGTTTTCTGAAGTCAAACCTGAGATTGTCAGGACCCATCTCATAGTGTGATGTAGTATGTCCATACACTGGTCAATTTAAAATAATTCTATGGTGCATAGTGCATTAACATGCCTGCAGCTGAAGCACTGGGGTGTCCAAGCCCGTCAGATCTCGGAAGCTAAGCATAGTCAGTCCTGGTTAGTACTTGGATGGGAGACCACCTGGGAACACCAGGTGCTGTAGGCTTGGGAGAAGGACACAGCAACCCACTCCCAAAAATCCATCTGCCATTGAAAACCCTATGAATAGCAGAGAAGCACTGACAATACTGCTTTGCCTGTTGTTTGTAGGGTTGCTGTGAGTCGGATACCGACTCTACCGCACCTAACAACAACAAGTGCATTAACAGAGTCATTGGTATCATTTCCAGGGCATAACATGAGCTCAATAAATGATAACCAACAACACTGAGACCCCCCCCCTGCTGGGAGGACCAGTTGATGCTAATGGATGCTTTATTTTTCTCTGTAGTACTTATGCCTTGAAATAACAGTATGCAAGTTCTATTTCATCTCGTCTGCTTTCCTTCTAGAAGCCAAGTGGCATAGGGGCAGAGGCTAAGTCTTATTCACTGACCGTTGAATGATGCTTGGAGCATTGCAGTACATTAACAAGTTATTGAATAAGTGAAGGGTTAGATGGATAAAGGAAAATATTAGTAAAAGGAAATAATTTTAATTGATGTGACAAGATTTAAAGCCCAAACTTTTGCTAGATTTCCAACTATTTTTGTTATAGATGGACACTGATATGCATCCAAGTTCCTAAACCTTGGCCTAGTCCTATAACCCCAGTCCTTACTGCCTCTGTTCATCTCAGATGTGGGAGCCTGGCTTGCACTGGTCAGTGAAATGTGAGTGGAAGGGATAGTTTGTCGTACTTCCCGGTGGAAATGTTAGAGCTGGTGTACACACAGGCCACCCTGCCCTTCTGTCCTTCCTCTGCGATCTTGGGTCATGGGTCGAGATGGAGCTTCTGCCAGCCTGGGTTTCTGAGTGGCTGTGGTAGGGTGGAGCTCACTTGTCAACCTCTGATGGTCATAGGTTGTGGGTGAGAAGTGAACTTGACCATTTTCAGTGGCTGGGGTTGCAGGTTGTTATTGCAACATGGCTTTGCCTACCCTGACGGATCCAGGCCCTGTTCCCATTTTTCCTGCCTTATCTATTTCTATCTCCCATCCCAGACTCAGGCAGCAGCACGCCAGGGAAAGGAAGGCATTACATCTCCAGACTGCCTTCCAGCTGTCAGGCCAAGCTAGGCCTTATTCCCAAGCCGTTTTTTTTTTTCAACTTCTTGCAGCCAGTGAGACAGGCAGGGATCCCTGGCTTCTCTCTAGGATTGAGGAAACAGAGGCTTTGGAAAGGTTGAGCCCCTTCTCAGTTGAGCCCCTTCAGTCTCTCAGTTTCCACTCCAAAGCTCTCCTTGTTTCACAGCAGCAACTGCCTCATGCTGAAATGTGTGCTAAGGTCATTCTGGGAGAAGTACTTTGGGATCCTAAAAAAAAAATAATAATAATAACCTTTACTAATGACCTGGTAATTGTTTTTATAGCTTCCCAATGAAGTGTGAAGTGTTCTAAGAGAGAACACAAGACAATTTCCTTTGATGGGGAAGTTTTCCAAGGAATGATTGCCTCACCTTTCCTGGCCCTGGGTGCCCTGGCTTTGGCGTGATATTGAGCTGACACCTGGGAACTCTGAAAAAGCTGCAGGGGTTGGGGACTACGTTGGCCCAGCCTCATCTTTAGTCTAAAGCCTGAATCCTGTCATTCTTTTTAAAATGAGCATGTGAACACATAATAAACAGCTAACATCCATCAAGCACCCACGGGATCCCACAACCAGCCTTAACACTTGAAGTCGCCCCCCTCTCCATCCAGGGCTGGAGCAGTGCCCAGCTCACGGTGACAGCTCCATAAATATCTCTGTAATGAATGAATTATCCACAATAAACATTTGTTGGGCCTGCTACTTTGAGCTCTGTTCAAATGCAATGAAATGCTTTCTATATGAAAATTTATTGAGAGAGAGGAAAAAAAGGCTAATGTTCGAACAACTTGGCCATTTAATTCACATCCACAAAAGCTATTCTAAATCTCAAGAAGGAGAGAAAATTAATTCCAATTGAAACCATTAATGATTATGCTAGCTAACATATTAGGGTTAGGTCAAACTTGTGGCATAGTAGAGTTGCCTTCTATTTGCTTTGGTGCAAATAACTGGATTCAGTCTGTCTGGAGTATTATGTTCCTACAGGATATGCCTTATATGAAGACACTTGAAAGTTTCCTTACAATGCCCTGTCCCAAAGCTTCCTTGTTTGATTCTGATGTTCGCCCTGTACAGTGGCATCTCCCAGCCTGGAGTGTTTCTATCATGACAGGAATCTGTCATTTTCGTGGCTCTGGTAGGTAATGAAGGGGCTGAGCAAGTTGTATCGGTCAGCTGGTACATCACTGTGGCACAGAAACCAATCAAAACAAACTTATGGGAGAAAAGATCAGGGTGGGGGAAGCGCTCACAGTTAGAAGATCAGAGTCCATAATGGCAGCAGGGCAGGCATGGAGCAGGGCCTGTGGTAGATGATATCACATCATGGTGGATCAGAAGGAGAGAGCAGAGAGAGTGACCGGGACCATGGGTCCAGGTAAAAACTTTCAAATACCCACACTCAGTGACATACTTCCAACCAAGCCAGAGCCCATCTCCTAAAGTTCCATAACCTCACAGGGCAGCACCACCATCTGAGGACTAAACAGTCAAACACATGAGCTGTGGGGAATATTCTAGATTCAGACCACAACACAGGTGATTATTTGCTGCACTAGTATCATTGTTATGCTGTTTTTAATAGTATGTGGCTAATTTAAGATTTATTCAATGCTCATTGTTGGGTCAGGCCAGATTTTCCCTGAAGTAAGAAACCACATACTTGTGATGGGTAGTGTCAACTTGGCTAGGCCATGGCGTCCAACTGTTTCATCAATCATCTGTCTAGATGTTGTAGTGAAAGTGTTTATTAGATGTAATTAACAAAAGACCTTTGGAGAAAAGCAGATTATCCTACATAATCTCATGTGGGCCTAGTTGAATTAACAGAGGACCTTAAGGAAAAGGACTGGGATCCTCCAAAGACGAAAGAATTCTACCTCCAGATCCCATTTGTACTCAGGACTCAACGATTCTTGGCAGAATTTCCAGACTGCTGGCCGGCCCTGTGTATTTTACACTTACCAGCCCCCATACTAGTGTGAGGTGGTTCCTTAAAATAAATCTCTCTGTATATTTCTATATCGTTCATCACAGCATTGTTTTTGTTGTTGTTCAGTGCCATCCAGTCATGTCCGACTCATAGCAACCCTCATAGGGTTTTCAATGGCTGATTGTTTCAGGAGTGCCTCGAGAGTGGATTGCCACATCCTTCTCCTATGTTTGCGGTACTGGGAATCAAACTTGGGACCTAAGAGACTGCAGAGCAGCGCTCTACCAACTGAGCTAGATCCCAGCCCTCATCATAGCATTGTTGTTGTTGTTGTTAGGTGATGTCGAGTTGGTATCCAACTCATAGCGACCCTCATAGGGTTTTCAATGGCTGACTGTTTTGGGATTGTCTTGGGAGTGGATTGCCAGGTCCTTCTCCCATTTTTGCGGTGCTGGGAATTGAACTCAGGACCTCAGAGACTGCAGCACAGTGCTCTACCAACTGAGCTAAATCCCAGTCCATTCATCATAGCATAGAAGTATATATTCTATTGGTTTCATCTCTCTGGAGAATGCTGACTAATATAATACCCTATTCCTTTCCCAAAGATAGTGGAGATGACGATGATGAAAAGGCAATGACAGTGCCTACTCTGAGCGCCTACTGTCTACATGATGTGCTTCAGCCATCTCCTGGAATGCTCACACCATGATATATGTTGAGCTTTATTCCTTCATTGTACAAATAAGGAAATCAACATGAGATGATTCCCAAAGTTGGAACACAAATAAGTGATAGAGTATGCCCGCCCTAAGTCCCGGGAACAAACATTTCTAGGATTCACCTGGCCCTCTGGCTTCTGAGCAGTCCAAAGACTCATCACAGCAAAAATTACATAGCTGACTATAGTATTCACATGTGATATCTTATTTGGGGGAAAACAAAAGTCTGTTGGTTAAGTAATATTTGAGTTGTTGGCATTGTTAGGTGGCATGGAATCACTGTCTGACTCATAGTCATACAACAGGCAAAACACTATTGTGTTTCTCTGCTATTCTTAGGGTTTTCTTTCTTCTTTCTTTTTTTTTTTTTTTTTTTTTTGCGGTACTGGGGGTTGAACCCAGGGCCTGTGTGTGCATTCTCTGCAAGTGCTGGACCCCTGAGCTATCGCCTCCAGCCATTTTTTTTTTAACTTTTAAAGACAGGGTCTTGCTAAATTATGCAGACTGCCTCTGGTCTCAAACTTGGGATCCTCCTGCCTCTGCCTCCCGAGCTGCTGGGATGACAGGCATGCTCCACCACGCCATCTATTCATACGGTTTTCAATGGCTGATTGTTATTTGGGAGGGGGTTGCCAGGTCTTTCTCCCAAGCCTACAGCAGCTGGTGTTCCCAGGAGGTCTCCTATCCAGGTACTAACCAGGCCCGACCCTGCTTACCTTCTGAGATCTGACTGGATTGGACACCACAGTGTACAGCTGCAGGCAATATTTGGGTAGACGTCGTATAATGCCTTGAGCTACAAGAAAGAGAAAACCTGACTCTTTAATTCTTTTCCAAATTTATTCTGCATCCACTCTGGTTTCTGTCACCTAAGAACTCAGAAAAGCACATTCCATTCGTGTGGCAGAAAACAAAAGCCTGTCCCTTTCAATTTGGTTTTGGCTCTGGAGATGTTGAGGACAGGAGGTGGTTCTGGGGAGAG
The DNA here is from genome assembly GCA_007922755.1 of Pedetes capensis. NCBI lineage: Eukaryota > Metazoa > Chordata > Mammalia > Rodentia > Pedetidae > Pedetes > Pedetes capensis. The sequence continues at coordinate 19,946 of VMDO01018023.1, forward strand.
GGAGGATAAATAACTGAAAGTCTGTGCTTTCTCTTTGAGTATGTGGATCCCCCCCACCCCGCCCCAGGAGCACGAGCCTATATTCCCGACAGATGACGATGAGGAACGCTTGAGAGCGACTGCCACCTGCCCTGGCGCAGTACTCGAGCTGGGTGCCATTTGTTTCACTCGCCACACGTGCACACCTATGTGACACCTCAGGACAATCAAGCTTTCCATCTTTCTCTGGGAAAGTCGAGGTAAGCTTTGGGAATTAAAGAGGCAGGGCGCCTCCTTCCCAGGCTCTTATTTTTAGCTCCTCTCTCCTTTGCTAACGCCAACTCAGAATATCTCGGCAGAGTTGCCGGGACAGTGTGGCGGTGTGGGCAGGCCTCCTGGAGCAGGGCTCAGAAGCCCAGGAGATGCAAGACAAAGCAATCGCCCCGCAGCCACCTTTGATGGCAGATCGGAGGTTTCTGCAATCAGCTTAATCCTCTCCTCCTCACACACACTTTGTAGGCAGGCAAGTGCGGTAATTACCCACCCCATCCTCTCTAATCTCGTCTACATAGCGAGCCAACAGATGCTTTTCTGCCTGCCACACTACCTGCCTCTCTGTGCCTGGTGTCACCGTGAGTTGGGCTGTGTGTGACAGATTGCTAAATCTGGCCTCCTCGAGGCTGGGGATTCGTGGTACTGGCTGCTTGCACCTCCTGTGGGGCTGAGGCAGGCCTGACTTTGGATAGGCCCAGAAAGTTCTAGAAGGCTGCCTTGTGACTTGGGCAATCCCTTGCAGAGAACGGTGGTCCTCCATGGCCGGCGGAGCCCATCGGAGGTAGCTTGCCTTGTTTAGGGTTTAGATCCGGGCCCTTGCCCCGGAAAAGCCTCTCTCCTCCAGAAAAGAGGGTTCAGACCCTAGATGCCATGGGCAACATAGATGATCATTTGGTAGCAAAGAGAATATTCCCTAGGCCTGCCTGATGTCTAACCAAGACAGGGCGGCATCTGTTTGCAGCCAGCTATTCATCTGTTTTTCTGTTATTTCCACCCCTCTCAGAACATTCACATTTCTTTTTTGGAGTTGCTGTTAGGCGTTATTCTGCCTCTGACCACCTGTGTGATTTCTGAGTCACAGTTCCTGGGCCTCAGTTTCCTCACCTGTAAATGAATAAATAACAATTTCTTGTTTTGCAAGATTGTTACGGTTTCAATATAGATTGAAAGCTCATGTTTGGTTGCTGGGTCCTCAGCAGGTGGGGCTGTTTTGGGAGGCTGTGGAACTTTGAGAGGTAAGACCCAGCTGGTGGAAGTAGGTCACGGAGGCAACCTCCATTGTTCGTTCTCTCTCTCTCTCTCTCTCTCTCTCTCTCTCTCTACTTCCTGTTGCCATGATGTGAAGCTCCTCCACCACAGGCCCTGCCACTCCTCTGCCAGGCTGCCCCGCCATGATGGATGGAATCTCTGAAACCGTGAGCTGAAATAAACCCTTCTTCCCTTAAGTTGTGCTGTCAAGTACTTTTGTCATAGTGACAAAAAGCTACCTAACACAAAGGGCTTTGTGAGCCTCGAGTAAGATAATGAACACACACACCTAGTATATAGTAGGTACTTGATGTGTCAATGGGACTAACTATACCACTACTGATGGTGTAATATCTTTAGTGCTTTAGTTCACTCTAGTTTTCAAAATAATTCCATAAAATTTCTTCATCTGCTCCAGAGGCAGACACTGTAACCTCTATTTTTCTGATCAGGTTTTTGATATGTTGGAGAGGACAGATATCAAGCGCTGGCAAACTATGGCCAGCAGACTAGTCTGACCCATTATATTTTAGTAAATAAAGTTTTATTAGGCCACAGCTACATTCATTCAGTTCTGTGTTGTCTGTGACTGCTTTTGTGATGCAAAGGCCAAGCAGAGAAGTTAAGGCTTGGGAAACCCAAAATATTTCCTATTTTTCCCTTTACAGAAAAACTTGCTGACTTGTGTGTGTGTGTGTGTGTGTGTGCGTGTGTGTGTGTGTGTGTGTGGCACTAGGGAGTTGCAAGCATTCAACTCTTGCACTTCACCCCCAACCCATTTTTTCCTTTGTACTTTGAGACACGGTCTCACTGAGTTATGCAGGCTGCCTCTCACCTCGAACTTGCAATCCTTCTGCCTCCACCTCCTGAGTCGCTGGGATTACAGTCATGCGCCACTGTGCCCAGCTCCGTTTGCTGACTTTTGATGTGAGTTATAAGTGGTAAAGCCAGGACTTATAGGATGCTCATGTCTACTGATGCCTCAATCCATAGTCACAACAGGATGATGCCTTCTCTAAATGGAAAAAAAAAAAAAAAAAGGCCAAGCCAACTGGGTACCATGGCACATGGCTGTAGCCCCAGTGTCTCACAAGGCTGAGACAGGAGGATTGTGAGTTCAAGGCTGGAGGTAGCCTGAGTAATTTAGGGAGATCTTGTCTTAAAATAAAATATTAAAAAAGGGGTGGGGGTGCAGTGTAATGGCAGAGTGCTTGCTTAGCATATGTGAGGCCCCAGGGTTCAACCCCAAAGTTCTGAAAAAAAAGGTGGCGGAAGCCAATGGACAGATAACTCTGAGGACGTTTTCCTATGTGTTCTCCATCAGCCTAAAGCATTGCATTCCCTTATCCAAGACTCACAAGCCCAGCAGTGTTCAACTCCTAGAACTTGAGGCAATGCTGGCCTGGTGGTGCAGGCATGGGCCATGGCTCTGTCTTTAGCAGAAAAATCCTGTGCAGGCCTAAGATGGCTCGGGTGGGAGTGTTGGCACACAGGGTCCTGGATGTCTGGATCCTGGTCTAGAATTGTCTCAGGAGGGGAAGAGAGGGGGCACGGTGTTGATGGGCTTAGGCAGGAACAGCCACTTGGCCTATAGACTCCTTGTCCCATGGGGAGGGGCACAGTGGAAGGGAGCCAGAGCTGGGCCCCCTCCAGTGGGGAGCCTGTCGTCCAATCAGGGCCCACATGGTAGCTGAAGAGGTCTCTGCGTGCAGGCCCAGGGCAGCTTCTGAGCACGGAGGAGGAAAGAGTGGGAAACACAGGGCTCTACTTAAAGGAGGTGGGACCTGAGGGTGAGGGTGGGTGAGCCAGTGAAGGGGGGGCAGGTGTGAGGGGAAGGACAGAGAAGGGACAGGGAGCAGCAGACCACTGGGAGGGTCACCCAGAAGGGAAGGGATTGTGCCCCCTACACGTGTTACCTGCGGTGGTAGGGGGCTGCAGACTGCTCCCGGCTTGTCTGTGGCCGTGGTATGTAATATTCCTCTGTGTGTGTGTGTGTGTGTGTGTGTGTGTGTGTGTGTGTGTGTGTGTGTATGTGAGTGAGTGTGTTTGTCAGGTAGGGGAAAGGATATAGGAGATACTTCTCTGGGAGATGCAGATAAAACGATGCACACCTTCCTAGCAAGTCAGGGGACTGTCAATTCTGAGGTCACATCCCCTTCTCTGCATGGACATCTGAGAGCACAGAAAGAATTCAACCTTAAGAAAATGAAGATGGAACCTCGCACAGTGGCGCATGCCTGTAATCCCAGCGGCCCAGGAGGCAGAGGCAGGAGGATCGCAAGTTCAAGACCAGAGGCAGTCTGTGTAATTTAGTGAGACCCTGTCTCAATAAAGTAAAAAAAAAAAAAAGGGGCTGGGGGCACAGTTCAGTGGTCCAGCAATTGCAAAGCATGCAGGCGTGAGGCCCTGGGTTCAACCCCCAGTACTGCCAAAAAAAAAAAGAAAGAAAAGAAAACGAAGATTAAAAAACGCCAATGGCAACACAGACAGGCAGACAGACACAGACAGACACACACACAATGAAACGCAAAGCAGCTGCAAACAGCTCGTCATTCTACACAGAGGAAAATGATTTGATGTTTGATCCAACCAAACAGCTGACAGGCAAGTACAGGTGACATGACTTAGATGCCAATCAGGCTGTTTTTAACGCGTTCTCTAAGTTGACGTTCAAGGCCACGGTAGCCTCAGAGGAGTCCTGAGTCAGGTATCTCTAGTTGAAAACACTGCCTACTCCCTTTGCGCATACAGGGCGCACTTCCAAGATGATGTTATCTTCTCCCCATCCATATCACTTGATTTTTATAGGTGTTTAAAATCAGACTAGCAAAACACACTGGTCTTATGGAGAGGTGTTGAACTGGTTCCAGGTTCCAGCCTGCCAACATCCATCATCCTCATTCACTCAGATGCCCTACAACGCTGCCCTTGAGGTTCTCTCCGGACACACTGGTCTTTTCAATTTTGTAGGACACTTGGAATAAGATTGCTGTTGTTAGGTGCCATGTCGAGTCATGTCTCACCCATAGCGACCCTCTTGGGGTTTTTGATGGCTGATCGTTTCGAGACTGTTTGGGAGTGGGTTGCCATGTCCTTCTCCCATTCTTGCAGTGCTGAGGATTGAACCCAGGGCCTCAGAGAGCACAGAGCAGCACTCTACCAACTGAGCTAAACTTCAGCCCCTGGAATAAGATAGAATCTCTCATAGATTGCCAAACAATTCGGAAAGAACCGTGTACTTTCTTTGTGGGTGCTATCTGACCCTCTTTAACTTCTGGCTGCCTTATTCCATGTTACCTCCACCCTGTCTCCTGGCTTCCAGGCCTCTTGTTATTTTCTTTCACTAGTCACAGTCTTTAATAGGATTGCGGGGTAAAGCCTAAAATTTAGGTTCAGTAATATGTGTGCCTTGAAGTCTGGTGAAAACAGGAGGGCCTCAAATGGCCTAACCACAAGTTCCCCTTCCCAGCTGTTCCCACAGATAAAGTGCCCTCATTAAATAACTTAGGGAGAAGGACCCGGCAGCCCACTCCTGAAACAATTAGCCACTAAAAACCCTATGAAGAGCAGAGATGCACTGTCAAATATAGTATTGGAAAATGAATCCCCCCAGGCTGGAAGGCATTCAAGAAATGACTGGGAAGAGTTGCTGCCTCACAGTACAGTCGACCTTGATGGTGAGAATGGAGTAGAGCCCCTGGGACCTCCATCTGTTGACTCCATGTGGCATGATTCAAAATGAGAAGAAACATAGTGGCTGCAACAATGGGCTCAAACTTAAAAAGATCCTGTGCATGGTACAGTGTCAGGTAGTGTTTTGTTCTGTTGTACGCAGGGTCACTATGAGTTGGATCCTACTTGATGGCACCCAACAACAACAACAACACAACAACAACAACAACAACAACAACAATCAAACAGCCTTTATATGAAATGGACCAGGTATAGTTCTAGCCTACCCTGAGTGGTGAAGCTCCTGTTTCTGCTAGCCTGATGTTGTTAGGTGACGTTAAGTTGAGTTTGATTTATGGCAACTCTATGTACAACAGAACAAAACACTCCCTGACTCTGTGTCCTGCCTGGCACTGTGTCAGTGCTTCTCCGCTATTCATAGGGTTTTTGATGGCTGATTGTTTTGGGAGTGGGCTGCTGGGTCCTTCTCTCATTTTTGCGGTGCTGGGAATTGAACCCCAGGGCCTCAGAGTGTGCATAGCAAGCACTCTACCAACTGAGTTAAACCCCAGCCCTTGCCAGCCTGCAGAAGTATCCAAATGCCCCACTCATATCCTCTCATGGGAACCAGGGCCACCTATCCATCCTGATCCCATGAAGTCTGCCCCTCATCCATCCCTGTAGCTCAATGTTCCTGAGTTCAGCCCTCATGTGAGTCACTGTACAGACAGCATTGGCTTCCCTTTGGCCATGAGAACATGTGGCAATAACTGCCATTGATTTCATCTGTCCAATGCCAGGTGTCCTATGGTGTGCGGTTCCCATGCCCTAGTGAGAGAATCCCTCCCTAGCCAATGGGCTAAGTAGGAGGTGGTCAGAATAAAGGACGGAAGACAAGCCTGGGTTCAAGTATCCACTCTTCGTAAGTTTCAGCTGTGCAACTTGGGCAAATTCGTTTAATTTCTCAGCGCCTGAGTTTCCTCTGCTACAGAACAGCACCTGCTTTCTGAGTTGCTGGGAAAATTAAATGAGAGATAATTCACTGAACAAATCTTCAGTGAGGACCTCCTCACTGCCGGAAACAGGGACCGTAGCAATGAATGTGAGCAGGAGTTCTGTCTACAGAGAACTGATATTCTAATAGGGATATAAATAACAAGCACTTAAAAGCTAATGGCGTGTTTACAGTGTGAAATGCTATGAAGAAAAAAGATTCATCAAATCCCATGAATGGGGCGGCATGTGCTGGGAGGCGAGGGGTAGATATTAGATATGAATATTGTCGAGGAGCCTTCTGGAGGGGTAACATTAAAGCTGAGCCCCGAATCTTTGGAAAGTTCAGTCATTGGAAGATTTGAGAAGGAAAGAGCCAGTGCAAATGCCCTGAGGTAGGAGCTAACGAGATAAGTTGGAGCAACACAAAAGAAATCAGTTCTACTGCAGGATAAGTAAGGGGGAAGGTGATACTTCCAGATGGCAGACGCCTTCCCCAGGAAGCTATCCAAGGTCAAAACTCCCATTGCAACCACTGCAGTGCATTGCAGGAAAACACAAGCTCATAACTCTGAGTCAGAATTAGGCAATGGGGGAGGCTGGAGGAAGATTTTTATCTGAAGTAGTGAAAGGTCTGACTAGAGTGTGTTTTTAAAGAAATGCAACCTATCCAGAGAGGAGATTATAAAGAGAGCAAGACCAAGTTCTGCCTAATAGCAATCCTGCTGGGAAGTGCTTCTGCAGATAATTAATAACCACTTGAAACCAGCACCTCAGCAAATGGAAACACCAAGCTTCTATGTTATTTTCCAGTACTAGGCCGGAAAGTGTTCAATTTCTCTAGTCCCTGGTTGGGTATCACATCTCCTTGGATTTGCATCCAATCTCTAAACTAGATACACAGAGCTTGCGAAAAAATTATTTAAATGGCACAAGCCTCAGTTTTCTCATCTATAAAATGGGATGATGGTGGTGATGGTATCGCATCTTTTACAAGACTGAGATAATCCCTGGGAAACTCTTAGCATCCCATGTGTGGGCCTGACAAAAGTCCTGGAAGTTAATATCTTGAATAGCTTCTGAAATATTTTTCTATTATTATTTGCCTTTTTCAAAAGAAAGATTAAAGTTGTAATTAGCTTTGGCTCAACTTGTGGCACATTCTGAATTACTGGGAAGTTACTAAATAAGCTTTCCCATTGTCTTATCTGTGCAGTGTCTTTGAGTTAGTGGGATTTAATGGAGACTGTATTGTAAATGCTATTGGTTAATATTTTTTAGAAAAAAATTTAGTTAAAAGTAATACAGCTTTATTGCAGAAATGATGGAGAATATAGACAAGTATTCATAAGAAAATAAAAATCAGTGCCAGGCGTGGTGGCACACGCCTGTAATCCCAGCGGCTCGGGAGGCAGAGGCAGGAGGACCGCAAGTTTGAGACCAGAGGCAGTCTGCGTAACTTAGCAAGACCCTGTCTCAAAAAGTAAAAAAAAAAAGGGCTGGGAGCACAGCTCGGTGGTCCAGCACTTGCAAAGCATGCAGGTGCAAGGCCCTGGGTTCAACGCCCAGTATCACACACACACACACACACAAAAAAAAAAAAAAAAAAAAGGAAAAGAAAAGTCATCCATACCTTCACGTACCCATATCCAGATCTATCACAGTATTTTTCCTTTTAGGTTTCTCTCTGTGTATTTTAAAAGAGTTTACATCTTATACATGTTATTTTTACTCTCATTTTCAAGTTATCATTATAGCATAAGCATGTACGTATGTTATTAATAATTTCCATAAACATGTACATATATTGTATTATATTATTTGAGTTTACTCTAATTTTCCTAATGATTTCTTTCACTGGTCATTTGGGCTATCTTCTACATATAATTTTCTGTTATATCATGTGTATTTTAAGTAGTGCTGGGATAGCAAATGAAGACATCTAATATCCAGCTCCACAGATCTGGGTCTTCAATTGAAGCTTATAGTCTGTCTCTCTCTTTCTTTCTCTCTCTCTCTTTCTTTCCTTCCTTCCTTCTTCCTTCCCTCCCTTCCTTCCTCCTTCCCTCCCTCCCTCCCTTTCTTTCTTTCTTTCTTTCTTTCTTTCTTTCTTTCTTTCTTTCTTTCTTTTTCCCTTCCTTCCTTCCTTCCTACCTTCCTTCCTTCCTTTGCTTTCAAGACTTATGTATGCTAGGAAACTGCCCTATCACTGAGTTGTAACCCAATCTCCTCTTTTTTTATTTGGAGAACACATCTTGCTGCGTTGCGTGGGCTGCCTCTGGCCTCAAACCTGCAATCCTCCTACCTCAGCCTCCTGAGTCACTAGGACTATGGGCATGTGGCACAGTCCCCAGCTAGGTTATAATTTCTTTGATGAGTTTCACAATAAAGACGATTGTTATGTTGTGTGTGGAAAGGAAGACTCCAAGTGGTATAGAATAAGGGTTGGCCTGTGGGCCAAATCCAGCCTGTTTTTGTAAATAAAGTTTTACTGGAACACAGCTATGTTCATTTGCTTCCATATTGTCCATGGCTGATTTTATGCTGCAAGGACAAAATGAGTGGTTTGGGCTTACAAAACCTGTAATATTTGCTATCTGACCCTTTACAAAAAAAAAAAAAAAAAATTTAAAAAATTTTAAAAAATTGACGGTTTCTGGTATAGAATAAAAAGAAAACTCAGGCCTTCTCATCCAAACCCCAACAACTCTAAACCATGCATTTTTCATGAATGTTAGATTGGTTGGTTGATTGATTGATTACAGTACTTTGGGGTTGAATATAGTGCCTCACCTATACTTTGCTAGTGCTCTACCACTGAACTGCAGCCCCAGGCCATTTTTAATTTCTATTTTTTATTTGGAGACAGGATGCCCCTAAGTTATGTAGGTTGCCTCTGGCCTGAAACTTGCAATCTTCCTGCCTCAGCTTCTCAAGTCAGTGGGATTAAAGATGTGCCCCACCACACCCAGCTACACTAATAATTTTAAAGTGGCTTTTCTTAATTCACTGTATAAGTACCAAATACAAGGAAAATTAGCATATAGTAATAAAACAGACAAAAATAACAAAACCGCAAATGCGAACTTCATGGGAACGACTACCCCTCTTCCTTCCTCTCTCTTGCTCCATATTTTACAATTTTAGCTTGGACCAAAGATTGATAGAATGAACATAAACCCAAGGGCAGACTAAGGTATGTATGGAAATTTTATTATAATAAAGAGAAAGATCACTCTGAATATGGTGTTGGCATATGGTATGAGGTAGGAATTTGATTCAAACCATACACAAAGGTGAACTATAGATTAAGAGCCAAGTATGAAACACATAGCTATAATGCAGTGTTTTTAATATATATTCTTTTGGTAGTCTGAGGACCTCATGGACTCTTCAGAATAATATTTTTAAATGTATAAAATGAAATATGATTACCAAGGAAACCAATTATGTAGAAATTTTATAAAATGAAGTAACATATATACTGTCTTACTAAAAATATTAACCAGTAAGATTTAGCAGCAAATCTAATGACTACAGCAACTTAAAAGTTGTGATGAGCCTAAACAAAAATTTGAGATATTTGCAATAACTGTAAATGTAAGGCAAAAATATGCTTAATTCATTTTGGTGACAAAATCAGTGGTCTGTTAAGATTACTATGATCTGATACCCATATTCATAATAAAAATAATAAATATCCATTAGATGTTAGTGAAAATAAAAAAAATATATTTTTCTCCATCCAAGTTCACTGACTGTTTGACTTCTAGGTTAATACCATTCAGGTTAAGAATCCCTCCGACAAAATGGATAAAAGTCAAGGAGGTTATTTTTGTGTTTTCTTTGTCCAGTACTGGGGGGTTGAATCTAAGGCTTCACACATGTGAGTCAAGTACTACACCACTGCGCTGTACCCCAGCCCCTTTCTAATTTTTTATTTTGAGGCGAGGTCTTGTTATGTTGTGCAGGCTGCCTGTGGCCTTAAACTCATGATCCTCCTGTCTCAGCATCTTGAGTTGTTGGGATTTCAGCCATATGCTACAATAATAGCTTATTTTTGTGTTCTTAAGACTAGAGAAGAACTTCTAAAATAATGGCCTTCAAACACCCAAAGAACTAATGAATTTGTCTCTATTAAAATTCAGAAGTTTTGTTTAATGAAGTTCAGCAAATTGGAAGAAGGTGACTGAGTGGGAGGAAAAAAAAATATCTGTAACCTCCAAACCCTACAAAGGATTAACATCTGCAATATATAGGAAGCTTCTGTAAATCAACAGGAAAAGGTGGAAAACAAATAGAATATGGGTAAAGAATATGGACAGGCAATTTACAGAAGGGAAGGTCTTGAAGGATAATAAGAATATGGTAGATGCTCAATTGCATTTGTAATAGGTAAAACAAAAATTCAAACATCAATGAAATAGATACTTCACATCATCTTATGTTACAGAAACAGAAAGCCTAAGACTTCCAAATCTTGGCAAGGTTGTGGAACAGGAACTCTCATGCACTACTGATAGACAATAAACAACTAGAATTATGGAGCCCATACGAGTGTGTTGCTCTGTTATGGCTACCTATGCCTTGCATTGATTCAAAATGCTTACCTTTCATGGTCATTTTGACTTTGGGGAAGAGCCAGAAGTTGCACAGTGCCACATACGGTGAATAAAGTGGAGGAGGACACACCATAATGTTTTTATTTGGCAGAAATTGCCGAATCAGAAGCAATGTGTGACCTGGAACATGGTCACAATGGAGGATGAAACTGAAGACAGTCATGAAAGAGGACTTTCAGAAACACTTTAGAACGTGGCAAAAAGGTGGGATGAGTGTGTTCAAACCCAGGGGGATCTTTTGGGGGAGGATTAATGACTGTGTGTCTTTTACTGTAACATGTTTTTCTTTAACTTAAACATTCGCCATATATTTTGATCGCACCTCCTATTTTATGACTCAACTCTCATATCCTGGCCTATGAATAGGGAGCTCCAGCAAACTGTTCTTTAACTGAACAAACATGAGGCTATCTATCTTAGTTTTGTTAGTGGTAGTGGAAACTGGATACAAATTGATGTAAATCGTGGAAAGTATTCTAGAGGTTTACACTATGGAATGGAACCCACGCAGCCAAATGGGGCAATGAACTAGTCATATACATCAAGCCAGATACACCCTGAACTTAGAGTATTGAATAAGAAAAAAAAAAGGTTTAGTAAATTAAAAACACAGCCATAGAAAACAACAGTACAGACTTTACAAGGTACGTGGATATTAAGAGATTGAACATACACATGGACAATGGTTGAACTATAAACAGGAATAGGACCTGCAGCAACCTGCCCAGGAACCTTCCCCTGATCTACAACAGCCAGCCCAGGAAGCTGGCTGCTCTAAGTCACCCATTAGGAATTCAGGCTCCCATCTCTAGTAATAATCCAAGAAGCTAAACAGTAACATTTTAGCAATTAACCCTGAATGTTCAGGACTCAATTAGTCACTGACAGCTTCCACAATTTTTTGTCCCCTCTTTCAACTTAGGACCAGTTAGAAAAAGGCAAATACATACCCCTTAGCAATCATACTTGGGAGAAGGACTTGGCAACCTACTCCCCAAAATCAATCCACTATTGAAAACCCTATCAGTAGCAGAAAAGCACTGACAATAGTGTTTCGCCTGTTATACTTAGGGTAGCTATGAGTCGAATACCAACTCAATGGCAACTAACATCAACAACAAGCAATTGTGCGGGATGCCCTGTGTCTGCTTAGATTGCTTGCAACTCCCGCAGGACCTCAGTGTCTAATCAGGGCCCACCTAAGTTTCACTTTTCCCATTATGAAGCTCTCCCACTCCTCTGCCTGCATTTGAGTCTCTGCCAAAATACAAGTGACAGAGGTTGGCTCCTTTGCTATAACAAGCTCTGAAGAAAGAAACTGCTTATGCTCATTTACGTTCTTGTTTATTCTCACCCTCTCCAAAGAGATCTGTTGGGTGCATTTGAGTGCTGCCCTTTGTGGGTGGGAGTTAATAGGAAAGGAAAATGGAGATCAGAGCCTTGCATGGATCCAGGTAGACCATGTGCCATAAACCAAGAGATTCACCAAACTTGAGAGCCCATAAAACATAAAGTATAACATTAAAACATTAGTTTATTTTCATTTCTGTCTGTATTGTATCTCGCTCCTCTGAAATATCTTGTACCCCTGCCCTTTTCCAAGCTGCCCTCTGCATAGGCTTGGGGGCTCACTCTCCAGATCATTCTTCAGCAAGGTGCTGGCCCTTGGTGTCACAGAAAGGAAGTGGCCCTCTCTACCTTGTTTCGCCCTTTTCTCGCCTTTTCACCCAGACCATTGGCTAAGCAAGACCCTTTTTCTCCTGTTCTTGCCCAAAACCACCGATGAGGAAACAGCTTTCCTGCTCTCTCCCTGACCTTCAGTGAGGAAAGAACGCTCTCCTGCCGCAACCATCAACAAGGAAAGAACCTGCTCTCAGTCTGATCACCGACAAAGCAACACTGTCTCCTCATGACCACCGAGACCACCAACACAGGTGTTTGGCCCTGGAAGGCAAAAGCGCCTGAGGCTATTCCTTTCTCCCATCTCCACCCACGTCCTGAGAGCCGCAGGAGTCCCCCCCCCCCCCACCAGGGTCCCATGTGAATTGTGTTTAGTATCTGTGTGTGTGGCTGCGCCGCCCACCCGAACCTGTGTGCGTAAAGGTGCAGAGAAGCCAGGTCAAGGTCACTGTCAAAGTTGAGTCTCCCTAGGAAACCCTCAGCAATGGCCAAGGTTGGAGTCTTGCCCCTACATTTCCCCCTTCAGCCTGGCTTTATCTCTGTTAAAGCACAGATTAAGCCAGTATCCTCTTTTTTAACCACTCAGTGCTACAGATTAAGGAAAAAATAGCCCCAATGATTTCATCCCTCTCTCTTTTTTTCAGTGAAAATTACTTTTCAGAACTATTAAATCTTCTGTGAAGGTTATAACAGAGGACTCAGGCTCAGTTTAGCCATTTATTAAGATATAGGCTACCAAGCCCCAATAGAAAAAACAAACAAACAACTAGCAGTTTACTTGGATTTATGCACAGTCTGTCTAATCAATCAATCTGTAAACATTATGCAAATGTGTGTAAACCCAAACCTAGCCCAGACTTTACGTATGCATTGTTATGTAAACGATCAATCTTGTTAATGCAAATATTAATATAAACCTGACATTAAACACGAGTTTACACAGCCTTGCTGGTTGAAGTCAGTTTGATTTACATTGAAATATAAATAGCAGTAGTGCTGTTTTGGGGGGTTTAGAAACCAGAAGGACTTGAGGTCACTGGGTGGCAATTCCCCAGACTCACCCCCAATCACTTCATCCAATGTGTCTCATGAACAATTCAGGGAGAATTTGTACAGCCACTCATTACTTCCATGGGTGTCCTTGTTTTTGATATCCCATCTTCCCAGAGTGCCATCTCTCCAGGGCCACCATTAGGACCAGATGGCCCTGTGTCTGAATCAGTGACACAAAGAGAGTCATTCCCCAGCTTTAGTGCCAACACTGGTTAAGGGGTCCTAGGTGAGGAGTTTTGTCCACAGTATTTGTTTTGAGACAGACCTGTAGGCCGCTCTATGATGGGCAGGTCTCAAGACCCTCAGCCCAATCCCTTCCTCTCCTGGCTGGCTCCTTATCTTCAAAGCCTGTTTTTTTTTTTTTTTTTCAGTGCTGGGAGTTGAACCCAGGGCCTCGTGCCTGCATGTTTTGCAAGTGCTGGACCACTGAGCTGTGCCCCACCCCATTTCTTTTTACTTTTTGAGATAGGGTCTCTCTAAGTTACCCAGACTGCCCCTGGTCTCGAACTTGCGATCCTCCAGCCTCTACCTCCTAAACCACTGGGATTACAGGCATGCGCCACTGCGCCTGTCCTTCTAGCCTGTTTTGAATGGCACCTCTTCAGATTGGCCTTCCTTGACTATCTATTATTCCAAACAGATTCCGTCTTTGCTCTCTAGCATGGCACCCCGTGCATGACACTCATGAATGCCTTTATCAATTTGTGACAATGTTATTTTTTCCACATATGTGTTTCCTTTGTCCATTCTGCTTACCTGTAGCTTTACAGGAGCAGATCTACATCTGTTGACCACTTCCTATGAAGTGCTATGTGCACGAGATGCACTTAGAAAGATTTTGTCTCACGCATGGATAGACTGATGGATGGGCAGATAGACACACGCATCCTGGGGATTTTTTTGCCCAGCCCAAAGGTCTGCCTTCCTTTCCTAGCCCCAGGAACTTGCCCAGTTGTCTTTCATTTAGGACCTGGAAACTTCCTTGCAGAAACATGTCATCTTCCTGGCCTCCCCAGTGCCTTCAGCCAGAGCTGGATTCTGTTCTCTGAGCTCCCATCCATGGCATGATAATAATAGCAGAAGGAGGAGCAGCTGCCATCCGTCCAACACCGTCTTTGCCTGTGCTGGCTGCTTTAACCCAACACCATCAACTGGGTGGCTTATGGACAAGTTTATGTCTCACAGTCACGGAGTCTGAGAAGCCCAAGATCAAGCCACCAGCAGGTTCAGTGTGCAGTGAAGGCCTGAGTCCCAATTCACAGGTGGCTGTCTTCTCACTGTGTCCTCACATGGTGAAAGGGAAAAGGGAGTAAGGGACAGGGAATCCTCAGGGGGCATTATAATAATAACAATAACAATAACAACAAAAACAACAATGATGATGATGATGATGGCAGGATCTCACTATGTAGCACAGGCTGGCCTGGAACTCTCACTCCATCCATGTCCATCTCCTGAGACATGGGATTACAGGTGTGCCACCATGCCTGGATCCAGGGCCTCTTTTATAAAGAAAATAATCCATGGCTGGGCGCGGTGGCGCATGCCTGTAATTCTAGCAGCTCAGGAGGCGGAGGCAGGAGGATCGCAAGTTTGAGACCAGAGGTAGTCTGTGTAATTTAGGGAGACCGTGTCTCAAAAAAATTAAAAAAAAAAAAAAAAGAAAGAAAGAAAGAAAATGTGCTGAGGGTGCAGCTCAGTGGTCCAGTGCTTGCAGAGCATGCAAGTGCAAGGCCCTGGGTTCAACCCCCAGTACCAAAATAAAAGAAAGAAAGTAATCCCAGCCTAATCCCCTCCCAGAAGCCCCGCATCCTCACACCATCACACTGGAGGTTTATCTCTGCGTTTGAGCTTAGTTTAAGCCCATTTTGTAGTGTGGGGATGACAAGCATTCAATCTGCAGCAAACACCTAGTAGGTCCCAGACATTGTCCTAGGTGCTTTACACTCATCATCTCATTGCAACGCTGACCAGCAGAATGCGCTTGATTTTCAAAAGATCGGGTCTTTAGCGAGTTCAAGGTCAAAGAGCTTGGGCGGGGGGCAGCCGGGTACACAGGTCAGCGTGTGGATTTGAAGTCAGCTCGACCTGAGTTCAAATCCTGACTGTAGAAGCTCTGGACGTTGGAAACAGATGTTTACTCCAACCCTCTCTTTCCTGAGTTGT
>VMDO01018024.1:0-43300 GCA_007922755.1 Pedetes capensis
TCTGACTCATGCCATGGTATTTTCAGTCGCATCATATGGTTGTGAAAGCTGGACATTGAACAAGAGAGACAGAAAAAGAATTGATGCTTTTGAATTGTGGTGCTGGAGACGTCTATTGAATATACCATGGACTGCCAAAAGAACCAACAGATCTGTCCTAGAAGAAGTGCAACCAGAGTGCTCCTTGGAAGCAAGAATGACTAGGTTTAATCTTACATACTTTGGACATGTAGTCATGAGAGATCAATCCCTGGAGAAGGACATTATGTTTGGGAGAGTGGCAGGTCAATGCAAAAGAGGAAAACCCTCCCCCAGATGGATTGACACAATGTCTGCAACAATGGGCTTAACATAAATAAGATCGTTTGCCTGGCACAGAATCGGCAAGTGTTTTGATCTGCCGTACATAGGGTGACTATGAGTCAGACTCGAATGGAAGGCACCTAATAACAACAATAACAAAAAAAATGAAGAATGTCCTATGCAGAGAAAACAGCACAGCATTGGAAAGGACTGTGGCATTCCACCTTCCACGTCTGTCAGTTTGTCATGCCATGAGAGCTTGCATTTTGCTGTAATGGTGAACGCCATACCCCTGGTATTGAAGATATTACCAGGGTCACCCTTGGTGGACAGGTTTCAACTGAGCTTCCAGACTAAGACAGACTAGGGAGAAGGACTGCATAGCCTATCCCAGAAAAGTTAGCCTTTGAAAACCCTACGAATGGAAGAGAAGCACTGGTAAATATAGTGTCTGAAGATGAGCCCTCCAGGTTAGAAGGCATTCAAAAGTTGACTGGGAAAGAGTTGCCTCCTCACTGTAGAGTCAACCTTAATGATGATGTAAAGCCCCTGGAACCTTTCACTGATGCACCATGATACAAAATGAGACGAAACATAGTGGCTGTAGAAATGGCTCAAACGTAAAAAGATCATGTGCATGGTATAGTGGTGGATAGTGCTTTATTCTGTTGTACGTAGAGTCTCTATGAGTTGGATCTGACTCTAGGGCAACCAATAGCAACAATGACATGTAGCATCATCTGGTACTTGCAGGGTTCTTCTTCTACTCCTTTAGCAAATAGAAACTGAGAATCAAAAACAGGTCATCTTTTGGCCAGGATCTTATGGCTGGCCAGTGGCAGTGACCAAGGTGGGGATCAAATCCTCATTTCATGTCCCAAATCCATGTCCTTAACCCCTATGCTAGATGAGAAAGACCATATAGGTAGAGTATTTGCCAAGCATGTGCAAGACCCTGGGTTTGACCTCTTAGTACTATCAAACTAAAAAATAAAAAAGGAAGGAAAGATGAGAAGAAGAAAGAAAGGAAGAAGGAAGGAAGGAAGGAAGGAAGGGAGGGAGGGAGGGAGGGAGGGAGGGAAAGGAAATGAAGGAAAGAAAAAGAAAATTTTATGTGAAATTTTATTCATTAAAAAGTAAATCCTCAAATCCAGAATATATTTTGGTTATAATCAGGAAAGGAATTTTCTTGTGTGCTCTTTTGTTGTTGTTGTTGTTCTCTTGTTGGTTTTGTTTTTTCATAAAACCAAAGATTTGAAGATGTCACACAAAAGGACAAACAATTACTGAGTTTAAGTTGTGGGTATAATTTCCCCATAGAGAAATGGGAATAATAAAAATGCTTTTAAAATATTTCTGACCTTCCCTGGCAACCAAAGCAGAGCCATAAAAATATTTTAGAATGGAAAATAAAATTTATATCTTAAAAGAGATTTCAAATCCACTTATAATGATTTCTCCTGTAATATGGCCAAATAGCCCTCACTTTCAGGAAAAAAAAGTTTTCTCTTTTCCATACATATTTAAAATTCCTGTGAATTTGATCAGCAAGGAAACCTCTTAACCTCTTTTTTTAGAGATTTCTTTTTAAATTTTCATGCTGATTTCTCCAAATTTGACGTTAGATCAAAGACTTTAACATTAAATTTGGAAACTACTATCATTCCAGAAAATAATGGCTAGAATTATAAAGAAGCTGGGAAGGAATTTTAAAAATTTGTTATATTTCATTGCTTTGCTTTTTTGGCAGTTGTAGACCTGAAAATTTTAGCATGCACTTTATCCCCGCTGTCATATGGTTCAGTACATGCTTGAATTCAAAATGGTTTCCATTATTGGAAAGATACAATCTTATTCCAGAGTCAAGCTAGGTAACTTTGAGTGTTCCAAATAATTGATAAATTAAGCTTCCCCCATGATATTTTATGGCATTTGTTTTGCTTTGAAAACCTCATTCATTTTTAAGGAACAGAATAAATCCAAGGATAATAAACTCTTAAAGAGATGAAGCAGAGAAAGTAAGTTTTGGCTAGACATAGGAGAATATTTAAAAAGGAAGATGTTACCTGCTGAGGTACTTTCTAATAGCCACAATATTATTAATCTAACTCTAATACAGTAAGAATCAATTAAACAGATTATGCATTTAAGCCAAATTTAATCAGTTGGCTTATTACCAAAACTTAGGATTTTTAGTATATATTCCAATTCAGAATTTTTCACTGAATAAATTCTGAATGGTGGCACTTGGTAGAGCAAAGATATGTCATTGAAAATTATTTCTACTTTTATCCTTCTTTCAACAACTGATCCAATAAAACATGATTTTAAATTAAAATTTGTTTCTTTCATTTTATGTCTCATAGCTCTAGATTTCGTTTTCAATCTTTTACTTAACTATATCAGAGATCAGCAAATTATGACCTGTGGATCAAATGTGGCCAGATGCCTTTTTTTTTTTCCCATAGGCAAAGAGTTAAGAATGGTTCTCACAGCTTTAATTGGTTTGGAAAAATCAAAAGAAAAGACTATTGCATAATGTGAAAATTACATGAAATTCAAAATTTAGTTTCCAGAAGTAAAGTTTTATTGGAATGTGATCCCATTCATTTATGTACTTATATTCCAAGACAGGCATTGGTCTAAATGGCAATGTTGAGTGGTCTGCATGGAAACCACAGGCCCACAAAGCTTGAAACAATTAACATGTAGCCTTTTACAGAAAATGTTTGGCAAACTCAGAATAACCTAGATATCTACCTAAACATCCTACAATATATAGCTCTCAAACATGATTTTATATTTAGAATTAGGTTAAACATTTTAATAGCTTATACACTAATCATGTGACAAACTTTAATATATACCCCTCCTCTAGATTCATGCAATTTGAAAATTGCACCGGATTCCATAGAATAGTCCACACTGAAGGTTGATCAGAAATGTTTCTATGATGGCCATTTGTTTCTAGTTTTTCTCCTACTTCTCTGGCAGTTTTTACTCATGTCATCCATAGGACACCATTCTCCTGCTTCACCTTTAAATATCAGTATTCTCCAGTTACAGAGTCTAACATCTGCTATTTGTACTTGCTATATTGCCCTTCAGTGATCTCTCCTCAATAGATGGTATTACTATAGGCACAGTAGACTTTGATCTCTCTCAAGACCTGTTCTCCCTTCTGAACACCTGACCTATATGTGCAAAGACACTGAACCTTCAGAATGTCACACTGAACACTGATTTCACCAACTTCCTGATTCTCATACCAGCCCAAAGAGCTTCTCTTTCTACAAAAAGCATCTCCTAACATGTAACAAATAAAATCAAAACCATAGGAATCATACTAGCATCTTCCCTTTTCTACTACCCCACACATCCAATCTTCCATATCCCATGGATTATTCCTCCTCAGCATCTTAAATACTCCTCTTACCCCAGAACTTCTTTTTTTTTCTGTACTCACTTCTTTTCTGTATTACTGCACTAACTTTCCGTCTGATCTTCCTGCTTCTGGTCTGTCACCCAACCCCAAATCCACGCTGATGTGACTAAAACTCAGATTTAATTATGCCATTGTCCTTTCGCCCTGATAAAAGAAATGAATCACAGCAATTTGCCCAAAGTCTCTATATAGGAAATTATGGACCCACATAATCACCATACAGTTCTGGTTTTGCTGTAGCCCTGTGGCATCCAATCCCGTCAGATCTCGGAAGCTAAGCAGGGTCAGGCCTGGTTAGTACCTGGATGGGAGACCACCTGAGAATACTAGGTGCTGTAGGCTTGGGAGAAGGACCGGGCAACCCCCTCCCAAAAATCAATCTGCCATTGAAAACCCTATGAACAGCAGAGAAAGCACCGACAATAGTGTTTCCCCTGTTGTACAGAGGGTCGCTATGAGTCAGATACCGACTCGACGGCACGTAACAACAACAACAACAAAGTTAGATTAAAAAAGAGTTGTGTATTTGGCCATAGTCAAGACGACAGTTGATGGATAATTGCAAAAATACGACTGGATATTACACCCCTTCAAAACTGGAAACTAGAACTGTGTATTAATCAGGAACATGGATTAGGGTCTCATTGTGGCAAGTACACTGAATAAGACACTGTGGCATTTAAAAAAAAACAAGAACAAAAATGTTTTTAAAAAAGCATTTCCAGTGTACAGTCATAATTAAACAAAATTCAAATACCAAAAAAAATCACAAAGAACTATTTGAATCTCATAGACATTAGTTACATGGCATTTTGGCTGTACTTTTTCTTAAGTTGATGCTCATATTATTTAAGTGATTAGAAAGATAGACTTCTTTCAAAGACTTAACAACCATTATGTAATATTTATCTCATTTTCAAAATGCCATTTTACTATTGTACTTTCTAAAGGATTTAGTCTAGAAACAATGAATCAGAAATCTGTCTTCTACTTTGATGTTTTGTTTGAATCTAAGGTTAACATGTAAGTTATATGTGATAACTGCTTCCCCACATACTCATTTTTAGAAAGTGAGGGATTTTTTGGCAGAAAATTATTCATTTTAGAACAACAACAAAAATACTGGCTTTCTGCTTTGCCTCCTATTTTAGCATATATAAGAGCTTCTTCAATTTCTCTTTCCTACTACACTATAATTTCTTGGGGTCAGAGACTGTGTATTGCCTATTCCAAGTACATGGTACAATATCTGAAGCATAGTAGGAGTTGGATAAATTTTATGAAATGAATAAATGATGAATGATATTTTATTAGATCTTGTCTAAAGCTAGAATTAAGGGGAGTTTAGAAATCAATGCGTTAAGATTCAGTGTAATCTAAAGCTGAATTATTTTAAAAGGGAAAATCTGGTAGATATCATTTTCAATCTATATAGATGGTACCATTTGGGCATCTTAACTGTCAGGTTATCAATTCCATAGCTCATAAGACAACAAAAAAATAAAATAAATCATATATCCAGAGAGTTGGGGCCTGGCTTAGCATCAAGAGCAATTTATTTTTACAGTAAGAAAGAACACTAAATCTTTCCAGTATAACCTGATTCCCACAGACTTAAATAAAGTTGTTCATTCTTTCAAGCTTCTTCAGGTACTTCTGTCTTTCTCCATTGTGAAGTGAATTTCCATTTCCCAAAAGCCCTAGTACCAATTTTAATGATTCTTTCCATGTGACAAACTTTTTATGTTATTTCATTTCTATTAGTGAGTGACAGGTGAAGGATATTCATTTTACTTTAAAAATGTCAGGTATGCACTTTAAGAGACATATTTTTTGCAACTTTTAATGAGGTAGTGTTTCTTTTTGAAAGAAATACTTATCTCTGATGCGGATGCTGTGCAGGTGACAACTGATATTTAATAAGCGATGGTTCTTGTATTAGTCACAGTTCACTAAAGAAAATGTCTCAGATTGCTTTTGAAAAACTCTTAGCATCACTAGCCCAAAGGCAAGATGTGACCTTTTTATTACATAATGAGAATCATTTATTATCTTACAATGTATCTTAAAGTCACAGACAAAATGCCACTTTGATAATTGCTTTCAATTAGCTTTGAGCATAGCATATATTCATAAAATGTCTTCTCTAATTTAGAGTTGAATTAGAGAAAATTGCAGACATAATCTACTTTAAGGTTGTCTCATTTAAGGTGATTCGTAGTTTTATCTCAAGGAAATCAAAATGAGTAGCTTTAGAATAGTCTCGCCGAGTGTTTTAAGCAGGCTTTTCAATATTTGATTCCGTTCAATTACCAATTAATTAACAAACTAGAAAACTAGTTCATCAATTCTGACCTTTAATTCACGCTAACTTTTTACTTTCATTCTTAATGATTGTTTTGAAATTAAGACTTGCAGTTCGTGTTGAAAGAGAGAAACAACCTGATTAGCAAGATAAATAAATAAGGCTTGCCTGAAACGAAGTATGTCCTAATGTTGGGCCATAACTTGGACCCTGAATACTGTAATGGTGCATCTTTTCCTGCTTTCAATAAATAATACATAACTAATGACCAAGAAACTATATTCAGTAATCATTTAGCCGGAAGGAGGAGTTTTGGCGTATCGCAGTAATACAAGTGAGAATAACGATTTCATGATTTTATAATATGACTTCAGTTAAGTTTTATTTTTTGTTAGTACAGTTAGCATTGGAATATTATTTAAATGCCTATCCTTATCTCCCTTAAAATATGTCTGAAATAACAAAACTCTGAAACTACACTTTACCTATGTGATATTTCAGTAACTCATGAAATATTATTAACCTTAACAGAGATTCTCAGAAATTGATGCTGTATCAGGAAATTATTCTTTATTTCTCTCTCTCTCTCTCTCTGTCTCTCTCTCTTTCTTAGATCAAAATTACACACAAGAACCAAGCCCCAATGCTGATGGGTCCTCCTCCAAAAACCGGGTTATTCTGCTCCCTGGTCAAAAGAACAAGAAACCGAAGCAAGGAGTGATCTTATATCATTTCATTTGTAGAAATCTACTTAGCATAATTGGGCCGTGGAACACTTATCCTGGAAATTATTGAACCATTTTAAGTCTCCTGCTCATGAAATAACATGGAATTGGTTTAACAGTTTTTGTTACTGAGCTAATGAAAAATTCAGCTATTAGAAAATTTATTGTGTCCATTTTTATAGGTATCTTTGCATGAAGAAAGCAGAAGTTTACATGAAGTGATACTGCATATTTTTGTTGCATGCATTCTCATAGATTTTTTTATGTCTCCCATCCACATCTTACCCCATTTCCACTTACTA
Source organism: Pedetes capensis (assembly GCA_007922755.1). Lineage (NCBI taxonomy): Eukaryota > Metazoa > Chordata > Mammalia > Rodentia > Pedetidae > Pedetes > Pedetes capensis. The sequence goes on from VMDO01018024.1 coordinate 7,081, forward strand.
ACCTGTGAGAAAAACCTGTGAAACACACAAACGGAAACACCATGGGAAATGTGATTCTCAATGTGATTCTGATTATTAATAAGCACTAACCAGTAATGTTACAACGATCATAAGAACAGATTGCTATAATTTTCTGTTTTAGAATCACTGTATAAATGATCTTTGATCTATGACTTGAGAAAATTTTAATTCAAAGATTTTATTAAATAGTTGTCTATAATACCTTGATACATATAGTTTTTCTTCAATATCTTAACTCTTCTGAATACAAATTAAAATATCAGGCATAAGGTTTTCTTGTGCTAAAAGATAGAAAATGATTTTTATTTTATTAGTTTGGCTTTTAATTCCAAAAAAATAAGTAAACCTATGACACTTGGCAGCAAATTGTGGTAATATGAAGCCTTACTCCTTCATGTATGAGAATTTAGAAGTAACCAAATAGATATTTTAAACTATGTGCCTAATTAATGTGTTTCCCACAAAAGATTCTGAAAAAGATACTTGAGAGAAATGGATTAATGCATGATTAATTAACCATTGTGGAGCAAATTTATGAATCTTCTTATTAATTTTGTGACAACTAAAATGTTGGAAGAGAGGGAGTTACCCGTTTGTTATGATTAAAATTTACCCCTTTCACAGATGGTGGATCTTACAATACAATCAAACATCAGTAGCCAACTTCTTGGTTGTTTGGTCCTTTATAATATAGTAGTCTATAATTTTTAATGGATCAGTTAAGTGCACTTGAAAAAGTAAATGATTGTATCAATTACCTTCTAGTATAAATTGGTACCTGCAGTAATATTGAGCTCATTAGAGCAAATCATGCATGCAATTAGCCCTTTCCACTCACCTACTGCACTCCCATCTCTATGACATTTCAGTTGTTTGTTTGAAAATATGTAATGCCCTGGATCACTGTTTAAGGTGTCCATGCCATGATTGGACTCTCTGATTGTTAAAAGAAATCATGGAATTCTTACTTGTCTTAGTGTTTCATTAAGCCTATGGTATAAAATGAAATACTTCTGAGCAGTGTTGCTATTGTTCATTCATATTGACCTGCATCTCATCATTGCATGTTTTATGTTTTCAAACATGCCATAAGGAAAACAAGTGCTTGAATTGCATGATTTATTAGTTTTCCTCTTCACTCAGCATTAAAGTGCTAATGATTTATTAGTTCTATTTTTCTATTGATTCATTCATCTTTGAATAACAAGTAGCATTTAGTGATTCTGTTGAATGCAATTCTCTGCATGGATTTATGGATTTCAAGTGAAATTGTTATAATTTCAATTCTTTGGTTTGAAAACTCAGCTGAATGCTGTTATATCAAATAGCTACTCTCAAGCAACATGCTATAGTGAAAGACTATGTATAAAGCATATTTTTAGGTGTTCCAGGAACATTAGATGGTAAATATCAATCAACCATAACTTTAATTACTTTAAAATAAAAGCTTTTAAATAAAATTAAGACATAATTTAGCATTTCCAGAAAAATTGTGATTATAATTGCAAATTCAGTACAGTAATCACTTGCCCTAGTATAATACTAATAATGAAGTTATTTGGCAGAGCAGGAAAGCTCAAAAATTTACAGATACATTACTGACACAATATTACATAACACACATTGATTTTGTGTGTCTACAGTTACAGGTAATAAATATTTTCACAGGATTGACAAATTTTTCTGTAATGGGCAGGCAGGACTTGTGCCAAAAACATATTTTGAAGGCACAAATTATTTTATGTTGAGTACAACATACAATTATTTCTTGGCTACTTTTATAGTATATAGTTAGAAGGCAGAAACAGTTTCTGAATCATTCTTAACAATCTGTGCACTGGAAAACTGTTGGATAGACAGGAAGAAGATGAAAGAAATTAAACAACCTGCTGTATGATTTCAATAACTGAAATAATGAGATACAGCTTCACTTCAATGTAGCTGCATAATGATAATTATTGATAATAGTAGTTACTCACATTTTCAGTTTGATTCATAGGTACCACTAATGAAGGTTCAAATATGAATCAAGTTTGGCTTTTTTCATTTTCTAAAGATACTGATGTGCTTGCCCTGTCAGTACACTACTCATGGGGTTTGTAAAGTAGTTTTTAAAAATCCACTTTGATGGTTTTGAAGTCAGAGAAGATATTCTCTCTCTTTTTTTTTAATGACAGCTTCATGTGAAGAATATATATTTTAAGGAAAATTCTAAATGGAAAGTTCTATGGCATATTAAAATACTGAACAATGAATGATAGCTTTATGAAATGGAAATTTTTCTTCTGTGCGTGTAGGTTGAGTGTTTGAGCTGTTGAGTCCACTTGTTTTAAATACAGTAGACATGTAGTCGTATAAAGCTTAAGTGTGAGAATCTCAAGGGAAAATTAACACTGGATTAACTTATAGGAGTCAGAAAGAAAAAGGGGAAAAGTTATGTATCCTGCTAAACACTGCCATATACTAAGTCACTAAACAGAGAGATAATTCCAAATAAACCTAGACAACCACACTTCTAAGAAATAGGAAAGGAGAGCTACATGAAAGCAGAAAATTTTCAAGTCATAAATGTTTTCCCACTCTTATGTGTATATCATACGTATTTGATGTGAAAAGTGCTGGTCAGTTTTTCTTTTTGTGATGGAAGGAGATATCTTGTAGGAAATGAATAAAATATAACATTGCAAAACAGTTTTTATTTGCTGGGCGCGGTGGCATGTGCCTGTAATCCCAGTGGCTTGGAAGGCGGAGGCAGGAGGATTGCAAGTTCGAGACCAGAGGCAGTCTGTGTAACTTAGTGAGACCCTGTCTCAAAAATTGAAAAAAAAAAATGGGCTGGGGGTGCAGCTCAGTGGTCCAGTGCTTGCAAAGCATGCATGTGGGAGGCCCTGGGTTCAAACCCCAGTACTGCAAGGAAAAAAAAAAAAGTTTTTATTTTTGAATTGGTCATGTGATCATAACCAGAAATAAACAAAAGAATCAGATGTTTACTGTAGTTAGTAGACAGCCAGCTGAAATTTAAATCCAGAGAAGACTAATGAATCACATACATGTTTCCACACTTTGTCCTCTTTTCCTTTTTAGGGGGAAGGAGAACAATTACAATTCTTAAAAAAATCTGTTTTGAATCTCCAAGTGCATGCTACTTGAATGAGACAGGATTTTTAGATGGTTCCATTCCTGCTTCTGTTACTGTGTTTTCTATTGGTTATGAAAGCGAAAATGGAATTTTCATGGCATAATCTGACACTCAAAAAATTATTCAAAACATAACCTATGTTCTACATTAAAAGATCAAACATTAAGGCTGTAAAATTCAAGAAAATAAATTAATAAAAATGTGCAAAAGAGCTTTCATTTTGTGAAAGACAGAAATCACCCCTTAAAACTCCTGGTTAAATTGTACTTAAAGTGTGAGTGAACTCACATTTGAAAGTTTCTGTACATTCTGACTGTGTTTAAAGCATAGCGTTCATTTAATTGCAGTACCTTAATTATTTTCTCAGACAGTGTTGCATATCAAATCCTGCTTTTTGAAATAAAAGTGTTAACTATTGACTTAAGTGTCATTCTTTCTTTCCATTTGGGCCAAACGTTCTCTGTCAACTAACTATTCAAGTAGCTCAGTAGTCAACCTACTTCAGCAAATATTCACTAGAGCTACTGGAGCAGCCACACTGGCTTTGTCAAGGACTGTATTTTGGGATTGAATTCTTTGTCTTTAAGAAGCAAACAGCTCAACTTTGTGGTGTCTTGTGCCCAGAGTTGCTGCCCTAAACATTCCTATGGCAAATTCATAGATTTCAGGATAGTCAACACACTGGATGATGTAATTGTGGGGACTTGAGTTGAATTTTTGGGATGAAATTGATTTCTGACTTTATTCTGTATAACAGATCAACACATATTTCTTGGGCATTGGCAAAATGAAAAGTATTCTGCAAATGATCTGCAGCAATTAAAAAAAAAAGAATTTAAAGGACATATTCTTTTCTCTAAATGCCTGTATCAATGAGAAGAGTTAAGTAGAGATTAGAGGCAGCCTTTACAATTTAGTAAAACCTTGTCTCTAATAAAATAAAATAAAATACTGTTGGGGGGTGAAGCTCAATGATAGAGCACTTGACTGCTTGTCTAGAATATGCAATCCACTGAGTTCCCCACAGTACTGAAAAAAAAAAAAAAGGGAAGAGTTAAGCACATTAATGACTATTTTACATGATTGCATATGGTCAGAACCAAAGTAAATAAAGAGTGATATATATTCCAAGGAGGAAAAGATGATTTGGTGGTACAATTCAAAAAGGCCTCTAGAGAAAGTAAACTTGCAAATGACTTTTTTGAAATTCCAAAATTTTACATCTGGTAAGAAGGAGAACTAAGGAAATTTCAAATAAGAGACTATGAGTGAGAGCATAGGACACAGAAATCATGTCCTGTATGCTATGCTGCCTCATTTCCTAAAAATGTTGGAGAATTTATAAATGGAGCATTTGGACTATGTTTCCAGTTAACAGTGGTAGGAAAAGAAGGTGAAAGCAGAGTTTCTCCTCAGGTACTGTGTGCCAGACTCCTGTGTCCATATACCCAGGAATAAACACAGATAGACAAGGCTAGTGAGAGCAAGGAAGATTTAATTGAGAAGAGAGACAAAAAACTTTCCTATGAACGAAGTGGGTCGCAACTGGGTAGCCAAGGTGGGACTGTATTCTAGGGGGTTTATTGTCCCTTTCTTTGGACTTGATTTTGAGCTAGCTTCAGTAGGTTGGTCCTCAGTTAGGGGGTACCTGTATGTTGGCCCAATGGAGTTAAAGGGCAGTTGTTTCTATTTATACCTGGCCACATTGTGTGGCTGTTTTTCTTACAAGAATGGGACTTGATGGGTGACTGTTGACCTGTTTCTTTGAAGAATGGAACTTAGGAGAATGAGACTCATGTGGTTTACTGAGATTTAGGTGATCTAATTGGTTACTTGGTGACCACCTTGCCTCAGTGGTTCCTTATTTCCAGACCCCATTTCCATGAACCTGCCAGAAATTTGGTAGCTCCTATCAAAGGGACAAGAGAAGAAAGGAGAGAAAGAGAGGAAGAGGCAGGGATGAAAGAAAGGGACAGAGGGAGAATAAAACCAAATCCCTAAATAAATGGAGGTAATAATTTCACATTCTCAGGAGAGAAAAATAAACAGTTATTAGGTGTGCTGACTTAAAAAAACTCAAAGCAGTATCTGGCCACTTTACATGTCTAGGGAGTTGGGATGAGATAGGAATTTTTAAAACTTATGGAACATTCTAAACTCTTTAAAGCTTAGGAAAATTAAAATAATAGTACTAATTGTAAAATGTGTTGATGCTAAATGTATAAAAATCAAAAAGTACAAATACATAGAAAATAATACAAATTAAACCTTCATTATAAGTCTTTCTAACAACTGAAAACTAAGGGCAGAGTTACTAACCCAAAAAGCTCTCACTCTCTTTTATTTTCTTTCCAAACATTTATTACCTGAAGTCAATTTATCTTAGAAAAAATCTTGACTAAATATGCATTAACAGTAGTCATAATATTCCTTAAATTACTGGAGACTTTCGGCTTGTCAATTTCTAAAATCTCCACACCAAAGACACTCAGTTTTTGGCCAGTATTCCTTCTCCCACACACCCAGTGACAAGGACTTTGGAGACCTCACCTTGTTCCCATTGTGACAGCCCATAGGCCTGGCAGGCTTGGGAAAAACCATTAGGAAGAGAGGGAGTCGCTGTAGCCCATTCCACTTGGATGGCTCTCATACTCGCAAAGCCATCCTCCTTGCCCTAGGCAGATACCTACAGAGGGGCCAGCCAGCACTTCCCCAGAGCTGGCCCTTCAAAGACTGTTGTAGAAACCACAGAATTCATGCACTTCCTGGGCTTTTTGGCTGAGAGAATGTAAGGAGAGGCTGGAAAAGTGAGAGTGTGCCCATAATGGGAGGCCACTGTGTCATAAGCAACTAGAAGCCATGGAAAAGGGGCTGCTGAGAATACAGAAGGCCAGACAAGGGAGTTGTGAGTGAGCAACCGAACATCCACTACGTCTAACAATTCTGATAAGATGAGGCATGTGGTATTGCGTGTGATATGCACAAGGGAAGATACAGGAGGCTTTGCACACCAACTCCTCTTGCTGCTTCTATGGTTACCACTTTGAGCACCTGTTACAATTGCAGAAGTCAAAAGTGACTTGTATTCATCTCTTGTAATCAGCATACATTGAGTATTACAATTTTAATACAACTTTTTCCTTTCTTAAGATGTGCATGCATTTATTGGCACCCCCTCATTACATACGTTGTTTTAAATGGACCTATACACCTAGACTTCCCAAATCTATGCCTCTAATCAAACCTATAATTTCACTGCCTATTCCTACATCTTTACCTGAGTACAGCACAAACATATACTAAAAATCACAATAAAACTGACTTCAATTACCAGCATCAACTTGTTCCATCTCCTGTATGACCTTCTCAGTGAATTTCACTGGTAATTCCTTTGTGACTCAAGCCAGAATCTGAGAAAAACCCTCAACGTTGATGAGAGATTGCCCCTTGTTATGGATTGGATCTAAAATGCTACCTCAACATCATGTCATTTCTCCCCAGCTGGTGGCATTGACCTGGGAGATTGTAGAACTTTGGGAAGTTGGTCTATTTTGGTGGAAGTGAGTCGCTGGCAGCTATGCCCTTGGAGATTTTTGTCCTGAAACTATGGTTCTGATCTCTGGCTTCCTGCTCAAGAAGATCTAAGGTCATCTACCATGGGCCTTGCCTCCTCCCACTGCCACACCTGTCCAACTGTCATTATGGACTAATATTCTAACTGTGAGCTCTCAATAGATTTCTTTCCTCCATTAGTTTGTTTTGGTTTGTTTTTCTGCTATAGCAATGACAGCTGATTAATACACTCCTCCTTATGAATTCCACCCACTCTATCAACTAATTAGTTATCAAGAACTTTCCCTCCTCACCATCCCATTGTCTTTGTTCAGACCCTCATCACTTCCTGTTTAAACATTGCATGAGTGTTTCTCAAGGTAAGAGAGGTAACAATATGCTAGAGGGTAAGGTCAGTATGTCTTGGATCTGAGACTTAAATAAGATTTGGAAAAAATTAATTTTTTACCTAAGTCTTGGAAAAAAATTATTTTGTGAAAAACTAATACAAATGCATATATATGTTTCAGGTGGACAAAGAAAGCAGAAGAAATTGAAGTAAAACCATGGATTTCACTTGAATTATTCCCTCAATCTCTCCCATTTATTCAATAAGAACTATGGAATACTCTTTATGAAAACCACTGACCCATGCTCAAACCTATACAAGGAGAACAATACAACCAGGTTTCTTTCCTTCTCTCCTGTCTCCTGTCTCCTGTCTCCTGTCTCTCTCTCCTCTCTCCTCTCTCCTCTCCTCTCCTCTCCTCTCCTCTCCTCTTCTCTCTCTCTCTCTCTCTCTCTCTCTCTCTCTCTCTCTCTCTCTCCTTTATTTTGTTCCTTTTTCCACTATCAGAGTTGAATCTAGGGCTGTGTACATGCTAGAACAGTGCTCCTTTTTATATTTTTTGTTTTGAGTCAGAATCACACTGAATTGTTCAGGCTTCCTCTGGCCTTGAATCTGTGATCCTCCTGCCTCAGCCTCTAGAGTTGCTTGGACTACAGGTTTACACCACAGGGCCTGGCCCAGATCTCATTTCTAAGCTACAGACCATAATCCATCTCTCCTTGGATATTTCACATCATTGACTCTACCTTAAACTTGACTTATTCACATTCTTACTGACATCTTGATTGCCTGTTTGTATTTTTTTCATTTAATAAAAATAATCCACTCTTTCATATCTATTAGTCATAGATAGTCTTTTCTATCCTATTTGTTTTACATCTTGTCATTCATTTTCTATTTCTCTTCTCAGTGCTATCATCTAATCTTATCTTTGTTCCTTATCTTTGTTTGTTTGCTTTTTGTTTCTTCTCTGCTGAGACAAGATCACATGCAACCCAACCTGGCCTTTAACTCATGCTGGTCCTGCCTCAACCTCTTGAATACTAGGACTACAGGCATACACCTGGACACCTGACTTTGTTCCTTATCTTTTCCTGGAATTTTTTGAGAACTTCCTAATTGATATGCCTACTTCCAGCATTTTCTTCTTTTAAAGGATGCCAGAAAATTTTCTAAAATGTAAATATTGTCATGCTTTTTCTCTGTTCAAAATCCTTTACTGGCTTCCCATAACCTACTAAAAAATCTAAATTTTCAGCTCAGAAACAAGTTTCTAATGGTCTCTTCCATATTTACCCGTACAGTGATCTCATACTGCTCTATTTCTCTGACATTCTATACTCAAGCCATTATGTAATACAATTCTCAAGACTCCATCTTACAAAACACTTCTATTTTTGCTAGTCAGTGCAATAATTTAAGTAGATATCTGATTATTTTCATTGGATAGGAATTTCTTAAACAAAGTAAGTGATCCTTTTCTATCTTTAATTTCCAGCATCTACTGTGTTAGGTATACATACAAGTACACCGGAAACAAATACAAAATTATCTTGTGCCCTTGTCCTCAAAAGAAGTCCCCATATTTCCAGTGTCAACTCCTTATTTATTCAGCATAACTGGGGTCTCACTCAGTTCTGTCTTCTTCTTGCACCCTAAATCTGAGGAGGCTTTAACACGATGCTTTTTTCCCCTTGTTTTTTCTGAATTAAGTGAGGATGGAAACACATGATAATAAAATAACTAGACAAAAAATGTCTTTCTAGACATTTATTTTTACACATAGCTTTTAGAGATGATTCTGGTAAGTGTGAAAAGGTAAGTGTGAGAAATTAAAGAAAGCATGTTGTTGTTGTTATTGTTGTTGTTAGGTGCTGTCTAGTCAGGTCCCACTCATAGCAACCCTGTGTACAACAGAACAAAACACTCCTCCACACTGTGTCATGCCTGGCACTGTGTCAGTGCTTCTCTTGCTATTCATAGGGTTTTTGATGGATGATTATCTTTTGGGAGATGATTGTCAGGTTCTTCTCCCAATTTTTGCAGTGCTGGGGATCAAATCTAGGGCCTCAGAGCTCACAGAGCAAGCACTCTAACAATTGAGCTAAGTAAACCCCAGCCCCACCAAGAAAACACAGTAAAAATAAGTATACTGTTAAGTACAACTGGATCTCTCAGAGCATAAAAGTAGGAGGGATTCTTCCGAATCACAACAGAGGGAGGGATCTGGAGTTATACTAGGTTCCAGGATTATGTTTTGTAGCCTCAACTGTACAGTGATTGAGAACAGACTGTCAGCAGCTATAATTAGAATGGGTGTTTCCAAAGAATGCCTCTAAAATGAGTCATGGTGATTTATTTTCTAGTGGCCAAGGCAATTAAGATTAGATCAGTTTTTTTTTTAAATCAAATCTTTGTGGCTAAACAACAGCAAAAAGAAGAATTCATTCATATTCACATCATATTCTCTCACAAATCAGATAATATGATGCTATAAAATAAGCCTGTACCCTCTGAGATCACAAAAGAAAGGGAGAAGGGTTTGGATAAACACAGCCTTACAAACAGGCATTTAATTGGCTTGCATCGTATCTATTGTCATCCCATCAGCCAGAACTGCTCATCTCAGAACCCACTCACATGGCCCAAACTTAATACCAAGGGAGTGTGGAAAAGACTAGACATTTTCTATGTCCAAAAACTAAAAGAGAATTAAAAAGGTGTTTGGTGAATACGAATAAGGTCTTTATAGCCATTATAATGACATTATATGTATCATAATATGCAAAACAATGCTACCTATCTTCTAATCAATTTATTTTATACTTAACCATATGCAGACATGTAATTATGGAGTAGATTCTGTAAAAATACAATATAATTGGGAGAGGAAAGAAAATAAATTATTGTGAGTCAAAATATCAATAACCAGTAATGTATTTGTTTATCTTTTTTCTAAGAAAGTGATTAGAAGCAGAAAAGCACTAGTTAGAAATTGGTGAGAATGAGACAATATTAGATACCACATTAGCAATGTGACTTCTGGAGAGTTACTTAAGAACACTAAAGTTCAGCTTCTTCATTTGTAAAATGCAAAACAAAAAAGAAAACCTTTTTCACTAAGATTTCCACTAGAATTGATGAGGGCATGCTCAATGCTTGTAACAATACCTGCTACAGAGAAAGTGCTCAAAAACTGGAGTTATTATGTACAGTCTTATGATAATTGTTGCTATAATTGTTCTATGTCGATCAATTGGACAAACACAATCATATCATTTTCTCAAGGCATGAGGACTCCATTTTAAGTCATCTGAACAAAACTTTCACATACTGTGCGGCAATCTTTTACTGGAAAAATATAATTGCAAGGTTATAATTTTTGAAATGAAAAACTGAAAAAAATGCATGCCACAAATCCTTTTATAGTGTTTTTGTACTCTCAGGAGGTACTTAGCGTATTCTATCATCTTCCTTTTTCTCCAGCTTATCTCTTAATATTCTGTCTTCCCTGTGCTTTCTGCTCTTCAACCATATGGACTTTCCTCCAGTCTCTAAAATATACTTCCATATAGAGCTGTTTTGCATAGTCAGTTCATTTTGGAAATGAGGGAAGGAAACAGCCTGTAGTTACTAAGAGCAAAAATATCACTATCTAGTAAAATACTTTCCTTGGACTTGTTGCTAAACTATTGGAGGGATTGACATTACAACTGCAGCTATTGGAACCACAATGCCACCAATGTGCAAAAACTTAGAAACTCAAACTTACAATGCTATTACTCAAATTCCTATCGATGCTACTGAAAACTACCATTACATGTCATTGTCTTTTCTTCTATTACTCCACAGATGGCCAAAAGCCAGAAGAAGAAAATAAAACAGAACAAAACAAAGGTCTAACACCTTTTTTTGTGTGTTTAACCCTCCTCTGAATCACTCCTTTTAGAAAGGACGCCAGATGACAAAGATGTTTAAGGAATGTAGTTTGTAAACTTCCAGCCTTGGAAGTACATGTATGGCAAGTGTGGAGTGGTAACTAATATGTAACCTATAAAATTCCTATAATATATTCCCATGTTATTGTTGTTGTTGTTAGGTGCTGTCGAGTCATGTCCGACTCATAGTGATGCTCATAGGATTGTGAATGGCTAACTGTTTGGGGATTGCCTCAGGAATGGACTGCCACATCCTTCTCTAATTTTTGCAGTACTGGGAATCAAACTCAAGACTTCAGAGACTACAGAGCAGTGCTCTACTGAGTTAAATCCCAGCCAATACATACCCATAGTGTTATATATTTCAACTTGTTGGGGCCTATCACTGCTGCAATCTTGTATTTACTTGAAATTTACTTGAATTTATTTTTTAAATTAGTATCTCTCTCAAAGGAAGGTACTCTTTATAAAGATAAGTGAAATTTTCCCTTATTAGCTTATTATTTTATTCAATAAATTTACATAAACTTGGATCATAGTGGACATGCAAAAATTTCAATAAAGTATGAATGAGTGGTATGGCATGAGTAACTGTAAGGCATTGGAGTTCTTTGATAAAAGAGATAATTATTAATGTCTACTAATATATTCTGCAAAATGACTATAGACTGAATAAAATGAATTACTAGTTTTCATGTAAATGTGAAAACTCCTTATATCATAATGTGTCTCTTTATTCTTGTGGATTAGAGTAATGTGTTTTGAATGAGGAAATGACAAGAATAATATAAATACACTTTGATAAGATATTATCAAAACCACAGACCTAAATTGAGTTAGATATGTGAAGTATGAGGTTTAACCATCACATCAATGAAGAACGTGTTGGATTTGGATAATAGCTGAACTGGAAGACTCTTCCAGCACAACTCAGAGCTCTCCAAGGAATTCCCAGACTCTGCCCTCATATTTCCATCACCCTCATCTATCTTTGCAATTTTAGAAAATACATGGCGTTTACTATCTAATTGTTTAATAGAGAACTTGTCAATGCATTAAAATCTTCTTTCACTGCATCTAGTCATTAAACAAATTGTGACTTACAATGGAATTGGAACAAGAAATAATGGATAAAGCAGGAGTTCAAAGCATTTAGTATCATAAATAGAGCTGCAGATGGGCTAAACAATATTTTCAAAATATTTACACATATTTGTAACTTTTTCTATGCTCTTTAGTAACTACATGCTGTAAACTCTATTTGCACATTGGTGAAGAATTCGTTGAGTTTTGGCTTGTAATATTTTAGATTACCTTAAGGTATATATTTCTAAATATTTGGTATTTCTTTTACAGTTGTGATATCATAGATTTTTTTTTTCTGTTCTCAGTATGTGTAGTCTACCTTTTGGACTATTTAGAGAAAGACAAAAATTTTGCCTAACAATTATTTATTTATACATATACATGCCACCTCACTCACAAATTGGTAAAGTAAATTTCATTGAAGAATAGAAGAGTGTTTAGGTATATAGGATCTACATTAAATTCAAGGCATTAAAGTTCATATTAATGTCAAGAATTTAAAATTGTTATTGAAAAATACCTATTCTCATTACTCTGTGTCTTTTTGTGTGCTTTTATATAAGGAAACATAGGTAAAAATAGTTGCTCACTTTTGTTCATACAACTAAATACTCAGTAGTGACCCTTTGGTAAATATGTTTTCTTACTTAATAAATGCATAAATAAAAGTTTCTAAATTACCTTTTGACTCCAAATAACTTTTACTTCTGTGGCCAAACACATTACCTTCATATTTTAGGACAGTAATATTTATAAATTCAAGAATAATTTCTTTCTTTTATGTTGGAATTTAATCATGCTCCTAAATTATAAATGCTCCTAAAACTTATCAACTTAAGAGAAGGGAAAGTAGGCATTTGAAAACAGGAAATAATAGTATGGAATAAATATCCTTTCCTAGAACTCAATCTTCCATTGATTTCTTCCTCTTTTTTTCAATTATCCTGTTTTGTTGTTTCTGCTTTTTGTTTTTTGACACAGTGTGTCACTGTGTGGCATAAGCTGGCCTTGAACTTATATTTCTCCTGCCTCAGCCTCCCAACTGCTAGGATTACAGGTATGCACCACCATGCTTGGCTAATTTTTAATTGACAAATAATTGTTGTGCATATTTATTGGGTTAATGTGATATTAAGATACATGTGTGCACTGTGTAACGATTAAAACTAACAAATTTTTCATCTTACATATTTACCATTTCTTTTTGATGAAAATATTTAAAATCTCTTTAAGTAATTTTGAAATATACAATACATTGTTATTAATCATATTTGCCATGCTGTACTATAGATCTCACAATTTTGCTTGTTGTTGTTGTTAGGTGCCGTCGAGTCGGTATCCGACTCATAGCGAACCTCATAGGGTTTTCAATGGCTGGTTGTTTCGGGATTGCCTTGGGAGTGGATTGCCAGGCCCTTCTCCCATTTTTGCGGTGCTGGGAATTGAACTCGGGGCCTCAGAGACTGCAACGCAGCGCTCTACGCACTGAGCTAAATCCCAGCCCACAATTTTGCTAGCTAACTAAAACTTTATACTCTTTGATTAATATTACTATTGATTTCTAATTAAAATACTTCCTGAAAAAATAATACCATTTGAACTGGGCATGGTGGCTCATGCCTGTAATCCCAGCAGCTCTGGAGACGGAAGCAGGAGGATGGCAAGTTCGAGACCAGAGGCAGTCCGTGTAATTTAGCGAGACCCTGTCTCAAAAAGTAAAAAAAAGAAAAATGGGCTGAGGGTGCAGTTCAGTGATCCAGCACTTGCAGAGCATGCAAGCGGGAGGCCCTGGGTTCAACCCCCAGTACTAGAAAAAAATAATAATATTAATAATAATACCATCTGATTTTACAAATGTTATTAAGTAACTTGGAATTTTTCAGTTTTATTTCAAAGCTATTTCAAAGTTGATTTCTTCAAATTAAAAAAATTAAATATTACCTCATTTTAATTTTGAGCTATTATTTTTCTAAGCTGTCTGGCAACTTTTTTGAACAAACATTTGTTTTCTTTCATGTTTTACATTGCTCTCATAAGTTTAATTTGTATGTTTTAGAATCAGAAAATATTTAAAGGGAAAAGAACCTTTCACTAAACATTTTTAAACTTATGTCTGAGTGATCTCGAGGATTTTGGCAGCATTCTTATAGTTCACTAATGGTAAAGCTAGGAACAGAACACCTATACTCTTCAGAATAACCTCTAGAAAATTAGAAAAAAATAATACCTAGGAAACTTTGAGATTTTCTTAAAAGATAATTATAGTCAAATCTGAATTATCAAAAAAAAAAAAAACCTGTAACAGAACAGTTATTTCTAAAATATTTAATTTTAGAGAACAGTTTGATTAATTTTAGAGATAATTTAGTTTTTATTAGCTGAATATTAAAGTTACTTTGTTCCCATTGGACTGGGATTTCGCTCAGTTGGTAGAGTGCTGCGCTGCAGTCTCTGAGGTCCCAAGTTCAATTCCCAGCACCGCAAAAAATGGGAGGAGGACCTGGCAATCCACTCCCAAGGCAATCCCGAAACAACCAGCCATTGAAAACCCTATGAGGTTCGCTATGAGTCGGATACCGACTCGACGGCACACAACAACAACAACAACAACAACAACAACAATTGTTCCCATTGAATAAACAATTCCTCCTGATAGTGGAAATGATTGAAGAGTGAGGTTGACAGCAGTTGGATTTTTAATTTATTTCTTGGATGAAATGCCAAACTCAAAACCATTGTAGGTACAATTGAAAGTTATAACCAAAACAACTATAAAATAGTAACAAAAGCATAAAAGAGCATACTCATATTAATTAATGAGATATAATTGGCAATTTTGGAAATTTTGGGTTCTTGAATTCCTGCAAGTTTTTTTTTGGTTTAAAGATAGTGGTTTAGAAATAACATTATTATAGTCAATAAATAGTAACATTATCAAGCCACATAATCTGTAATAGTAAAATTAACATTATAACGTCATTTGCCTTTTAAAGAAGAGCATATTTTTCTCCCTTTATTTTAATAAGGAATAGTTTTATTTGTTAAAAACTGATTTAAAACCAGCCATCACAGCACATGCTTGTAATCCCAGCAACTTGGGAGACTGAGGAAGAAAAATTGCAAGTTCAAGGCCCTGGGCAGCCTAAGCAATTTAAAAAATAAAAAAGGGGATAGGGATGTAGCTCAGGGGCAGAGCACTTTCCTGCCATACATGAGGCCTTCGGTTCAACCCCTAGAATTTAAAAAAAGCAATATTTACCAGTAAAAGGGGTTCCTTCATTCAACACTTCAAAGAGTAAATAACATAATATATATTTTGTAATATACTCACTTTTTGCTTTTCTTTACCACCTTAATATGTATTAATATAGGCAAAAGTAATTTTGAAGGCTGGTCCCCAAATTCTGGCTTGCATAGAAAGGACTGGGCTAGTCCTCTCTCCTGTGCTATTACTCATTTCATGGTCTCTCCCTACTTTCCTCCTATTCTGCTGATGGTGTGGACACCACATACTAATGGGCAGGGTCCAACAACCTGCTTGTGGTAGTGGTGGTGCTGGTTTTGGTGCAGATACTCAACAGTAGTATAAGAGAGAAGACAATCCAAACATAGACTCTCATATTATATTTCTCTTCTTCACTAGCAATGCTCAGCCATTATCCCCCAAAATAGAACACCATGCAATCTTTACTCCATTGAGTTGGGCTTCCTACTTTAGGTAAAAATCATGCTCACAATAATTCTCCTTCATTACTATTTAGACCTTTGTCAGAAGCCAAGAATCTGAGCTTTTTCTTTTCTCAAAGATATTTTACTTTAGGGGTCTGATTTCCTTTCCCTGATAGTAGGCCTCTTCAAGAACATCCTATTAAACTCTCATCTCTACCTTTAAATTTTGCAATGGGTTGAAATTCCCATTCAGTCTCTCACAATATGCCCATTAGCTCCTTCCTATTGCCTGTGACCAGTAAGGAAGAGCAAGAACCCCAGGAAATGGAGTCATGATAGAATCAGGAGTTCTATCATATCCTTTCACAGGTTTCCTACTATCCTCAGCAGCTCCCCTTCATATTTGGTTATTCATGTGTCAATATACCTGTATCTACTCCTGGGGACTCCAAATTAATATTGTGCCTGCTCCAATTCCCCTATAACCAGGGTGTATACTCTGTCTATTCTGACCCAAAATTGAAAACTCAGCAAAGTTTATTTTACTTCAGCATTTCTTGTGTTCCTTCAGAATCCTCCTGCCAATGAAAACAATAGATTGACACCTGTTATCAAAAGTGATTAATGTTTCCCACTGAGAAAGATCTTCCTATTTAAGGGATCAATCACTTGATAAAATTTTCCATGTTAGTGGGAATAGTTACAATCAGATATTTTATATGTTGGGGTTTAATTTTTACAAAATGTTTCAAGAAATAATGTATGATAGCAGAAAGCTCACTGGGTTTGCAGGAACCTAGACTTAATTCCAAAATCTTGAGAAAGAGGAAATTTTTATGAAGGAAAAGAAGGAAGGAACAACTCTTCAGCAAGAGAGGTAAAAGCTGTTCCTGTGCATACAGAAATTATTGTATTTGGACATTACCACCTGGAAACAGAAATGAATGATGCAGTGTTTGTATTTAAAAGGAGTTTGCCATTAGCTCCAGCAGTATAAATAATGAATACTGAATTTTTAAAAATGTATGCATAGTGAAACTTCAAGGGGAATTCCAGGAAAAAAGTATTCTGACTCAAATCCTTTTTTAAAAAGTAAATCTATTACATAACACATAAGAAATGCCATGAGAAGCAGACACCAATGATAAGTTTTACTACTGAATTCAATTGGAGAGGCATCACCTATGACTATATTTTTCCATTGGAGGCCAGCCTGGTCCTTGGGATCTAAGCTCATAGTGTGTGAGATGAAATCCACAAGTAGAACTAGAGTAACTCTTAAAAGTACAGGATAATTGTTGCATATCATAGAGGAGAACGAAATGCATTAAATGAAATAGACAATTCAAGAGTCCAATTTTTTTGTAACTCTACTTTGGTTTAGAATAGGTTGACACTGTTTTGTGGAAGTTTGTACAAACACTGGTTTGGTTTTGGCAATGTTTTTAAGAGTCAGTAGCTTTCTTGAATATATAAACATATATATATATATATATATATATATATATATATATATGTATATATACATACATATATGCATATTTTTATTTGTATTTACACATATGTACTTATACACACATCTAGCTTTCTAACTTTCCTGTGTTTATTTATTGCCCTGTTAGTAAGAATTTTCATTTCATAGGTAGATGTCATCATTAATTTACAGTGAAAGAAGAATAGCTATTTATCAAGCATTCATAAGTTCTAAGAAAAAATGTTTTTAGATTCCTGTCAGCTTTATACATTTAGCTTGAACATCAGATCAGAATAATTATTTTCATTTTCTTTGTGATATTCTCTTAGTCATTTGGTAGCTGATTTTTTTTTTCATCCAGAAATATAACAATTCTTTGGGAATTAATTCAGAGTAAATAATTACCACACTCAGGTTTTGGTTACCCAAGTGTTAAAGTTAGCACAAATACCACAATCTGCATTTGATTTCTGTGATTTTCCTGTTATTTACTAAGTGTCTCCTTCTGTGTCATAAATAATTTAGAGTTCAAAGTGAACCATGCCTCTAAGTGGTAGAAAGACCCAAATCACGTTTATTTAATTTGCTAATGTTTTCCTTATATAACCAGAAACTGAAACCACTGCATTTGCCCTCTAGTTTTAAATAAAATTCTTCTTATAATATTCACACTACTAGTGACCTCATAATTTATGTGTAATTAATATAAAGTCTATATTTAACATGATCAAGGCAAATAAGAACATGAAAATAATCAATATGGGTTGATTTAGAAAGGATTTATTGATATGTTACTCACTAGTAGCATCTAAAATTTAAGAAAATTTAAATTTATATGTAATTTGAATAAACACATACATAACCAACATAACCAACCTTTAACACTTAAAAGAATAGAATCACAAATTAATTGAAGATTTCCTACAATGACATCTTGTGAATAACTGTCAATATGTGGTTCAGCATGTTGTGAAAATGACACAGCAGATTCTTCACAGTAGTGGGAAATAGTTTACTACTTTACCATGATGCTATTCTTGTACAGGAAATGTAGCAATTTCAAATAATTTTTAATAATTTTATTTACATGACCTTGAAGCCATTTTCAGAATGAGAAGAGATGTAACAGAATATCTAGCCTGTACTCTCATTTTCATGGTTGAGAAAACGGAGATTCAAAAAGTTTTCACTTTCCCAAAGTTACAGAATAAGATTGCAGTTAGTTTGGAACTAATCTCCCAAGATTCTGGTGGACAATTCTGGCCTCTTTTCTGCATCTTGCTAGAAAAGGTTTGTGAAATTCCTATACTCTTTCAAAAATGTATACCATGCATGTGTAAAGTATGATTATTAAGGTGTCAGTACTAAAAACAAATAGTACTTCCAAAGAGTAACTTCCTGTCAGTAATTCAAATATCTTTAGTACTTACTTACTTGAAACCAAAATATGGAGCATTCTTACATTTCTCTTGTGACTTAAGTCAAATTAGAAAATAGTCAAGAATTTTAAGGAAATGGATCACTGTCTACTTTTTTATGTACATGAGAGTATATCTGCTTTTCTTTATCTTTTATATGGAATGAGAAAATATTTAGTATAAACCCAGAGGGAAAGCAGGGCAGTAAATCTCTCTGAACTTTTTAGCTCATTTATAAAATGTGGATGATTATTAGTGCTACAGGGCCCTTGAGGACTGATTGTGAAAATGTATGGGAAGAACTTAAAACAAAGTTTCACACATACTAAAGGTTCAATAAACTAGTTTTTAATTACTCTTCTTAAGTGATTGGCTTTACTGAATTGTTTGACTCAGTTACTGTATTTTATATAAAACCTTTTTTCTTGTTCATTTCCACAAACCTTTCAGCTAACCATGCTAACTCCATTATAATTAAAGGAAAAGAGACAATCATAATC
Source organism: Pedetes capensis (assembly GCA_007922755.1). Classification (NCBI taxonomy): domain Eukaryota; kingdom Metazoa; phylum Chordata; class Mammalia; order Rodentia; family Pedetidae; genus Pedetes; species Pedetes capensis. The sequence continues at coordinate 26,227 of VMDO01018024.1, forward strand.
TCTCTCAAGTACTATAGTAAGACAAATGCTGCCATAGGTGTTTCATATAGCATTCACTTTGATTTTCACAATAATCATGTAAGGTAGTTATTAAAAACTTCCCACTATCTAAGCAAAGACACTCAGTTCAAAGAGAGTGATTTGACTAAAATTCCATAGTAATCCTGTCATTTACAACAACATGGATGAAACTGGAAGTCATTATGTTAAGTGAGATAAGCCAGCCACAGAAAGACAAATACTGCATGAACTCACTCACATATAGCATGTAAAAAAGTTAGGCTAATAGAAGTTGAGAATGCAATGGTGGTTGCCAGAAGTTGTGAATAGTAAGCAGAGGGAAGGGTGGGGAAATGTTGATTAACAGGTGCTAAATTATAGTTGGGCTGGCTTTTAGCTCAGCAGGCAGAGCACTGCTTGTAGTTCTTGGGGACCCTGGTTTGATCCATACCATTGCAAAAATGGGAGAAGGATGTGGCAGGCCACTCTACACCCTCCCCAAATAATCCCAAAATTACCAGCCATGGAAAACCCTATGAGGTTTGGATACCAGTTGATGGCACCTAACAACAACAAAGTTATAGTTAGATGAGAGTAGAGTTCTAACATTCTTTTGCAAGGGCACATGACTAGAGTAGATGATACTGTATATTTTCTAAAAAAGAAAAAGAAAATCCTCTAAGAAAAATCCTACAAGATTTTTTGAATATTTTCACCCTAATTTCACCTTAATTATTTGAAGAAATAGATGCATTTGCCATAGCCCTCTGGCATCCTATCACATCAAATCTCAGAAGCTAAGGAGGGTTAGGCCTGGTTAGTACTTGAATGGGAGACTGCAAGGGAATACCAGGTGCTGTAGGCTTGGGAGAAAGACCTGGAAGCCCAGTCCCTTAAAATAACCAGCCTTTGAAAACCCTATGAATGGCAGAGAAGCACCGATGATAGCGTTGGGCATGGCATGGTGTCTAGTAGCATTTCATCTGGTATGGGGCTGGGGTTTAGCTCAGTGGCAAAGTGCCACTCTGTGCTCTCTGAGGCTCTGGGTTCAATCCCTAGCACCCCAAAACTGGGAGAAAGATTTGGCAATCCATTTCCAAAACAATCCCAAAACAATCAGCCATTGAAAGTCCTATGAATAGCAGAGAAGCACTGATATAGTGCCAGGCATGGCATATTGTCCGGGAGTGTTTCCTTCTGTTGTATGTAGGGTCACCATGAGTCAGACCCAACTCGATAGCACCTAAAAACAACAACAAACCAGGAGACCTCAAAAGACAAATGGTCATTTAACTTTGGGGGGAAAAAAAAAGGTCTACTTTACTTAACCTCCTGATAGAGAAAAAAGTTTGTTTGAATTGCTTACTGTTGCTTCCCTCTATCCCATCTAACACTGTGATGGTTAATTTTGGCTATGAACTGGACTGGATTGAGAAATGCACAGAATATTGGTAAAGAACACTTCTGCATATGTTTGTGATGGTTTTCAAGAGACAATTGGCGTGTGGGTTAACAAACTGAGTGAGAAGACTCCCTGAATGTGAATGGTACCTTCTAATAGGCTGGAAGCTGGATGGAGCAAAACTTAGAAAGAGAAATCTCTCCTAGACTCACCCACAAATTCTCAACTCTTTGTGTGGGTGTGTTGGGGTTTTTCTGTTTGTTTTGTTTTTGTTTTCTTTTGCTTTGCTTGTTTTTTGTTTGTTTTTTGTTTAATTGCAGCCATCACTTATTTACATCAGACTCCAGATTTTTCGGCCTTTGAACATGGATTCACACCAGCAGCTTTCTAGGAAGCTTCCAGGACTCCATTTGCATTGTTTGACTCTTATTCTGAGGCTTCCAGCTTCTAGGACTGGGCAGCTACTGGTTTGCTCATTTCTCTCCCTAAGCAGCCATTGTAGGACTGTCCAGCCTCTGATGATGTAGGCCAATCTAACAAGTCTCCTCTCATTACATCAGTGAGTAATCTACTGGGAATCAATTTCAGAACGTTTCCAATTTCACTAGATTACAGTGATGAGACAGTGTTTAAGATTTAGAACTTCAAGATTCCTGTCTGCTTTTATACTCCTTTGCTTTCAATTAAAAGCCAAGTGCAAACAGTACATCACCTGTTCCCTCCCCCATGCACACACACCCACATATACATGTTGCACACACACACACACACATGCACACACACCCCTCAGGGGCTGTCGGCCTCATTCCATTTTTGAGAGGCTCAGACTTTCTTCCTATGGTAAGTGTCATGCCTGTGCAGCATGGCTTGACTGCCTATGAAGCTCCTCCCAGAGACTGCACAGAATGAACTGCAGCCCCTTAGATATTTTCTGAGGCCTCTCATAAATCCTGTCAAACAAGTCTTTATTTCCAGATGTTAAGAATCAACCATGATAAGTTTCTTCAGGTTTTGCATGAATGAATTGGTTATTGCTTTCCTTTAGGACTATGTGCCAAGTAATATGCTAAAGCCTTAACATACATTCTATTATCTAACAGTTATAATAACTGTATACAACTGATGCTATTCCTTACTATTTTTATATCCTTTCTTTTCGAATGTGCAAATTCAGAGAGGTAAATAAAATTACCAGATCAACAGAGTTAGTAAATAGAGGATCCAAGATTATAACCCAAACTAGTTTTGCTTCCGGTGTCTAATTTATACTATTTACATTGGATAAGAAAACTCTGGAGCTGGTCAGACTTGAGTGTAGGATCATTACGGTGGAAAGTCTGTACCAGAAACATAGGGACAATTTCCTTCCATCTGTGTTCCCAAACCTTTCCCAATAAGAAAATAAGGAGTCTGGTACTCAAATCTGTGTGTATCAAAAATAGGACCTGTGATATATGAACATTTCTTTAAGATTATTATATCAAGACAATCTTGATAGCTGACATCTTGAGTCAGTAATAGATCCTTTGCTTCATGAAAGAAACTATATTACTATTTCATTTTCATTTATTAAATGTGCTATCTTCTGAAACCACAGTGTTTATGTAAAACAAGAGCAATAAAAATCTCCACAAACACTCTAAAATGTACTGTGCATGCTGTCAGAAACTTTCCAACTGATGTTATAAAATCCCTTTAAGGTTTAGTTATGATGCATGTTGTTTGGAAATTTTTGGACTTATTCTATTAATGCTCAGATGGCTGTAATGAAGACAGCTGCTGGGGAGATTTGGCAGGTGTACAAATGAAATTAGAAATGTACATGTTTATTGCTTAGAAGCTGCATACACCTACTGTTCTCCAAAAGATAACAATTCCACACTTTATAGGCAATTGTCTTTCCTTTTTTTGTCTCAGAGGCTCACAAAAATTCAATAAGTTTATTTTAGTGAAAACCACCTTCCTGCACTCAGCATCTTGCCTAAGCAAAATTCCTTAAAATAAAATGAGCAGGAGCCATTACCGCAAAGTGAACACAGCCAAGATGATCATGAGTCCATTTCTTTCCAAATTAGCTATTACTATTAATTTTTCCTGTCCTTAGAGAATATTTGGAAATGCAAGTTCATCAGGAGAATAAAATAAATGTAAAACAAAGTTAGTAAAAATACCTCTCCTGTTCAAAATTGCATCTAAATAAGGCAATCCCATAGGACACTAACTCTCAACTGTAAAGCCTTTGAATAGATGTTTCGGATAATTAGCTGTGCATGATTCTGGGAGCACACAAAGATGTTTCAACATTGTATTAAACAGAAGCAAAATGTCTGTAGAATCACCTCAGTAAATGCATATAATCCAATAGATTCCATTCCCAAGACACCTATGACTTTCCCTCCTTGGGAATCTAGAGAAATTATGTATTTGGGAAAAAGAAAATAAGAGAGGTAAAAAGTTATAAATACAGATTGTTATTGAAATAATTACTCTCTGTGGGCCAGATTTGCCCATTGTAACTATAACATCCTAAATTTGGGAACTTTATCATGTGTGATGGAAATATATGGCTTAGAAGACAAAAGTTTAGGTGAGAAGAGTGAGGTGAGATTTTTTTTGGTACCTTCTCATACATCCCTCTTGAACCACAGCATCCTCACTTTCTAGTTATTTGACATTGAACTTCTACTAATCTTTAGTGTCTTAGTTTTATACCTATAAAATAAGGATTGCAATAGTTCTTGCTGTACTACATTATAAGGAATAAAATAAGATCATATATATAAATAGCTTAAGATAGAGCATGGCAATGAGTAAGAGTAAAAAAATAAATAAATAAAACTTCATGGATTTGAGCAGCATTTCCTGTCTTCCCTTTCTGTGTTCCCTCACAAATTGAGAATGTAGTGAGATAAACACCGAACATCCTCTCTGCCATTGAAGACTAGCAAATCCAGGTGGGGTTTGATGGTTCAGAGAGCCCACAAGTTTTTCAAGGAGATAAGCATTATTTGCTCTGTGATAAAATTTTCCATTCTTCCTCAAAAGCAAAATAGAGTAATAAATTTTCAGTTCTAAGATGATGGGAAAAGCATGTTTGGTTTGACTTTGACCCTCAAGGTAAAGAAGTAAAAGGGATCTTTTTGGCCCATATAAAGTCTAGTCAGTAAGATGAAAGACCAAATGGGGCCACTAAGAAGTGGAGGCTTGGGATTCTTCTTATTTCCTTGATAACAACATCCCCTGCCCCTTCATTTTCCTCTCTCTCTCTCTCTCTCTCTCTCTGCATCTATCTACATTAAAATTATCATTTTTTCCAAGCACAGAGAATTTTTATCATTATCAAACTTCTACTCCTTTTCCTTCATGAGTTCACTTAACAATCTACCAGTTCAAATAGCTATGCATGCAAAGCAAGAGCACTGCTGATTAACCTGTCTCTGAGTAATGCTGACAATTATTTCACTTAAGAACAGAAACACATCTTTCAAAGAATTAGCTGCTACTCTTTATTAGCATTAAAGCTATTTAAAGTAATAGAAAAATGAAAAGTTAGAAAGTATCCTTTCATTTAAAAGCTAGGGATGTCCAAGAATTAAATTAGAAAGTGTCACATAGATGATACATGACTGTCCAAATCCAAAGCAGAAAAGATAATCAATTTAATTTTTATTTCTATTGCTTACAATTATAGTTAAAATACTTATATTCTTATATATGTCACCAATGTAAGATTTTCAAAACAAAGCAAATGTTTTAAATTCTTTAAATGTATATGTATTTACTTTTATTTCATGAGAATAGAAATTTCAAAATCACAAACATTCCTTAGTCTCATAGTGATTTTATTATCAATATCAAATATGCCAAGCCTGAAAAAAAAGTTTCCATGCTATGCCACATAGTTCCCTAATCTCTATAGTATTTTCTAAATAAAGTCATGAAGAACACCTTGCAGAAAAAGGTTTCACTCTTGATCAACCAAAATATATAGAGAGTTTTGAATAATTTATCTGAAGTTGTCAATTCACATGCCCTAATGTACTCTTTCAACAGAAATGCCATACAAGGTGAAAGATCCAACTCACTGTTTTTCCTTCAGGCTCAAACATTTTACCAATGCTTGGAAAATACCCAATAGTTGCCAAAAACTCTTGTGTGAAGGACAAAATCAGAGAAAATCTTCCAACCATCCAAACTCAGAATGTTTTAAGACAGAGTGCACCTTATTTGTAGGCCTCTGCATATAATTTTTTTTCTTGTTGGACTTCCAGCAAGTGCATAAAAGTGGGTTTATTTGACAATAATGAAATTCAGATTACTGAAGCTTAATTCTTTTTTAATTCTATATATTGCCCACATTTTATTTGTTTAATTTTATTGAGAATATATTCCAAGGTGTAACCATTGTTCCTCACTATGAACAAAGTACAATATACTTGTATGGTATGGATTTTTCTGAGCTTTCTGTGTAAACTATACTCCACTTCAAATGCTACTTGTACTTAGTTCAAGATATTCAGACTACAAATACTCAGTTATAAATGATAGAAGAAAGATAAATAATGTTGAGGAACTGCTCCATATGGTTCTATTTATTAGAGTTCTTTGGTATAAAATTATCACAGAGAAAGTAGGAAAAGATGCTGGGTTACAGAGATGAAAATCAAAGTGCAGACAATATGTGTAAGAAGAGGAGAGCATGTCACAGGGATTTTCACATTTTTTAACGCAAACCAGAAAAAGAAAACCAGAAACCAGAAAAAGAAATATATCTTACTTCATCACCCCGTATCATACATGCAGATGCACACACACAGTCCAAACACAAATACACACACAGAAGCATAGGAGGAACAAAACACAATTTCAAAGGATAATATCATCATTATTACAAGACATGTTCTGGTATTTTCTAAGCTATTCTTTCCTGCTTTACTTCGTTCTACTATCAACACCATGGTGGCAGCAGTTAAGAAATCAAAAGATCCACTGCTTGGGAAAAGCTGTAGTAAAAGGCCTTTTTAAAGTGTTGAAAAGTAAAGATGTCACACTGAGGACCAAAGTGTACCTGACTCATTTCATGGTCTTTTCCAGGGTCACTATGAGTCAGACTGGACAGCATCTAACAATAATAATAGTTATTTCCTGCATCATCTCACTTTATTTTATTCTATTCTTTTTTAATTTGTATTGAGGCCAATTTTGTGCACCAAATATTGAATGTAGCATTGCTGCACAGGATTCACTTCAGCTGTAACAAATATTCCTTGCTTTCTATGGCTTCTCAACCACATTTTCTTGGGACTATGTTAGAAGACCATCAATCATCTTGATAAATGCATAATTTAAAGTGTGAAATAAATAACATATTTCAAGGTAATCATTTAGACACTAGAGCAAATGGAAAAATTCTCCTCTATTCCATTCTTATTCTTGGGTACATGACATAAAACTTTCTATAGTTATACCAGAGTGATCCAGCCACTGACACTCATATTAAAGACCAGATTAACACACCAATGAATTGTGTTTCTTTCTCTATTTCACTACCCTTGAGATCAAATCCAAAATGAACCTCTTGCACATATACTCCAGAATTGATGTCTATTTTGCAGAGAAACCCAAGATAACATATCACCTAAGTTATAAAAAAAATTGCAAGTTCTGAATTCATTTCATGGTCCATTAACATTAATTTTCAAAACTATAGTCTGGGCTGTGGGAAGAGAAAGAGCCTTAATGAAAAGAATGATTCTGGGGGTGGTAGAGGTGAATAAGTCTCATATCCTTTATGTTGTTAGGTGCCGTCGAGTTGCGAGTCAGTATCCAACTCATAGCCACCCTCATAGGGTTTTCAATGGCTGACTGTTTTGGGATTGTCTTGGGAGTGGATTGCCAGGCCCTTCTCCCTCCCCCCCCCTTTTTTTTTTGGTGTTAAGAATTGAACTCGGGACCTCAGAGACTGCAGCAAAGCGCTCTACCAACCGAGCTAAGTTCCAGCCCATATCCTTTATAGATGTTTGTAAAATACCCACTGATGAAGGCTATGTAAGGGCCAAGTGTAATAAGGCTAATGGGAAAATATGTTATCAATTCCACTCACTGCTGCCTGCTATTGTGATTTCATGTAAGATTCAAATGCAAGTCCTGTATTTCAATACAATTTGACAAATATTTGTTGAGTTTCTATATAGTAAATGCTGGACTATTTCTAAAAGAGAGATGTATCATACATCTTTTTGTGCTAAGAAATTAGAAGTAGTGAGCATTGTTGATGCTTTCAAACTTTTTGTTTGAGGAAATTATGAGTCTGAAAAGGAAATAAAGAAGTTAGAAGTTAAAATATCTGCATAGGATTAAAGAAGAGATTTGAATAAATTTTAATGACTGGAGCTAAAATTCATAGAAAAAAGGAATATGCAGAAAAAGAAAAGAAAAATTAAAGTAACCAGTACGGAGACAATTGAAAAGAGTGTTAGGAACACAATTATTTTTTAGTCAACAGAAAATAATTGTAGAATTTTTTGGAATACATTGCGGTATTTTGGTACATTTACATATCAAGGATCATAATTTTTCTTATACACAAATATCCAGGGAATGATAAAAAAGGTAAACATGAAATTTCACCTTAAGTAGCTACCAATGTCCACATAGGTATTACAGGGCTTCGCTAATCACGACGGAGGCTTATTGACCATTCAGATTTCCTCTTCAGTATGTTTGATAATCTTACCTTTACCCATCAATCTACTGGTTAGTTCTTTTCTAACTAGAAAAGATAATCTTACCTTTACCCATCAATCTACTGGTTAGTTCTTTTCTAACTAGTGGATGTCTATAAATTTGTTTTATATGCACTGTGTAGTAATCTTCTGTCAGTTTTATGTGTTGTAGATAAAGGAGTCTCACTTCATTAGTATTCCAAAAGTGTCCTGGTAGCATCTGACAAACACTTCACTAACCAGCCTGGATTTAAGTAAAAAATAAATAAGGATCCTGGAAGAGGGTACTGACTGGTTTAAGAAGTTTTAACTGTGGCCAAGAAGCATAATGTTTCAGGAGTCTCTCTATCATTACATTTGATGGTTCTATGTAAAGCAATGAAGGCTAAAGGGTGCGAGTTTTGCAGAAACAATCCTGGTAAACCCAAGGAATTAATACCCATCCTTACCTAAATTTCAAAATACTGAAAAAAATTTTAAACTTTTACAAGGAAAAGAAGAAGAAATAAAAACCTCCACAAGTTCTTGTCCCTAATTACTCACAGGGCTTTCTAGAATCTTGCCCACTGCAGGGGCATGCAATCAGTGCTAACGACTAAGTAAACAATATTATGGTACTGTGAGCATTGTATCTTAAGAGAGATGCCAACAATTTTGAACACATCTTGTGATGAATAATGAAGATAATGAGAATTCTAAGGACCATATTATCTAAGAACCACTGAAGAACTGAATTTATTAAACTTGAGAAAAAAGATGAGGCCAGTGGCATAACAACTTTCTTTAAAAATCTGCACAATTTTCACTTGGAAGTAATATTAGAATAAGTATCCCAGTGGCAGGAGAGGTCCATGGAAGAAAGTCAAAAAGAGGACAATAAGGACTCTTGTTTTAATTCAGCAATGAAACAAAAAATATTTCTTCATTATATATTCCATGCTGCCAGTGTGCCAAATGCTGTGATAGAAAAATATATGAGACATGATATTAGTTCTCAGAGTGTTCTAAATAAGATGGTGGTTTTAGATGCTGTCAAGTCAGGTATAACTCATAGCAACCCTACAAACAACAGAATGAAACACTCCCCAATACTCCCCAATATGTAGTGACCAGAACTATGCCAGTGCTTCTCTGCTATTCATAGGGTTTTCGATGGCTGATTGCTTCAGGTTTGCTTCAGTTGTAGATCTGGTTGCCAGGTTCTTCTCCCATTTTTGTGGTGCTGGGTATCTAATCCAGGGCCTCTGATAGTATAGAGCAGCACTCTACCAACTGAGCTAAACCCCAGCCCCTCTAAATAAGGGAGAAGTCACTAGTAGCTACAAAATTAAAATTAATAAAATATAGTAAGAATACAATGTGCTAATGGAGCACAGAGGATGTGGCAGTTAATTCATTTGAATATATTCAATCAGCGGACAGGTTACCTTGAGAGGTACTGAGATTTCAGAAAGAGAAGGCATTGAAGCCGAGTATGAATTAGAGTCAAATTTGCTTAGAAGTATCCTATAAACACAATTGTGTAGAGGCTGACAGAGTTTGAAACAACAGGATTTAAGATTACTATTTCCAAGAATGGCTGGGATTTAGCTCAGTTGGTAGAGTGCTGCGCTGCAGTCTCTGAGGTCCCAAGTTGAATTCCCAGCACCGCAAAAAATGGCAGAAGGACCTGGCAATCCACTCCCAAGGCAATCCCGAAACAGCCATTGAAAACCCTATGAGGGTCGCTATGAGTTGGATACCGACTCGACAGCACCCAACAACAACAACAACAACAACAACATTTCCAAGAATATGTTCGCTCAATGCATTTCATTCTAAACCAACATGGACTAAATAATGTTCAAGCAAAACTAATATCTTGTTTATGTATCAGGACCAGATTGCCAGCATATGATCCACGATCTAGACCAGGAGTTGGGAAACCAGCTCATGGGTAAAATCTAGTTCACTGCTTGATTTTATAAGTGAAGTTGTATTGGATCCCAACCCTACTCATTAATTTGTGTATTGCCTATAATTGTTTTCCCACTACAAGAACAAATGTAAATAGTTGTAGATCTGGTGGCCTGAAAACCTAAAATATTTACTATCTTATTCATTATAAAAAAATTTTACTGACTGGTGGTCTAGATGTTCATGTGTTGGTTATTTGAATGGGAAATTACTGGGTTAAATGTTGTACTAGATAATTTTAAACCATATGTGATATTATGATTACCTTGTATTTTTATGGCTAAATCATAAGCAAATTTGTTTATTAATGCTGATAATTATGGTTTTAATATGTTAACAAGAACACTAGTAACTCTTTAAGAGTGATAAAATCATCAGTGTAATTGATCCCATATATTTGGATGGGAATTGTTTTTGCATCCAAACTAAAATTACATTGTTAATCTACAGATTACTTGGGCTTTACCACTATTTCCGCTCAAAAAATGCATTTAGATTGATTAGAAAACAGTTGAACTGATAGTGCTATAACAACAGGACCTATATGATGAGGTAATGTTTTCTGGATATTTAATGTTAAATTAATGAGGATTATGCAACCATTACTACTCTTGGAGTGCCAGTAATACATTTTTATCATTATGTGAGTTGAGGGTTTCTGTTTTTACTTGTGCGCTGATTGATCTGACCAAGCTTCCTGAGGAAGTAAATGCTGAGGTGTATTTGGAATGCAGGCAGGTGAAGTATGAATTAGAAACTATTTTTCAAACATGAGCAACATGAGCTAAATTATCTATTTTTATAGCATTTAAAAAGTCCATTTATCCAGGACTTAGCATTCATGTTTATTCTCTCAAAAATATAATGCTCTTGCTGGAAATGTGAAAACTGGTTCACTTGTGGACAGCTGTCTTAGTCAGTCTGCAAAACGGCCCCTAATGATTCTCATCTCCTGGCATTCACATCCTAGTGTTGTGTCCTCCCACATGTAATCAGAGAATGATAGCTGTAATGACTATGATGCTTAATGTTTAAAGTTAGGCCATAAAAGACATTGAGACTTCCACCTTGTACCTTGAATTACTCACACTGGAGGAAGCCAGCTGTTATTACATAAAGATACTCAAGAAGCCTTCTCTAGAAGTCGCCTAGCAAGGAAATGAGATCTCTTGCCAAGAACCAACAACAACTTGCCAACTACATGGGACAGAGACCTTAGAAGTAGATTGTCCAGCTTCAATCAAACCTTCAGATGGTTAGAGATACCTTGACTATACCCTCAAAAAAGACCCCAAAGCTCAACCACTCAATTATTCTGCATTCAAACCAAAACACAACAGAAACTAAAACAGAATAAATGTTTATTATTATTTTAAACAATTAAGACAGGATAAATTGTTATGCACATTAAATAAATACTGTAGAAGCAATAGGGCTGGAGCTTAGCACAGTTGGTAGAGTGCTCCTCTCCACTTGCTGAGGCCCTGGGTTTGATATCCATCACCACAAGAAATGAGAGAAGGACATGGTAGCCCCCTCCCCAAATAATCCCAAAGCAATCAGCCATCTAAAATCCTGTGAGGGTCACTATGAATCGGACTCAACTCAACAGCACCTAACAACAACAATAACAAAAATGAAGCAATAGTCTGTCTTGAATAATCATGACGTCCTTTCCACACTAAATATCCCTTGGAATCTTGGAACAGAAGTCCCTAACCCAAAGGCCATTCAACAACTTTATGGAAAATAGATGAAGCCCCCCTTCCTTCTGGATAGATTCAGTTCTATCCAGCTGCCTACATTAATTCCTGGAATGTTGCAAATGAAAATATCTTGGACTAAGAAAATACTAGTTCAACTTATTTGAAGATATATAACATTGAGGATGGTACATAACTTCTTACCTTAATTTTAATAAGCTTGAAATAAGTTCGTGCATTTTTCCACATGTTGGAAGGATCAGATAATGAAACACATGTAAAAATGTGTTTGAACACTGAAAAACTATACCCATACCAGTGACTGGTCCAAGGCATCTAATTTCAAAGGTGCTTCCTACTTTTATTGTTGTTGTTAGGTGCCCTCCAGTCGATATCTGATTCATAGCAACCCTTTCTACAATAGACAAAACACTACTGTCAGTGCTTCTCTAGTATTCATAGGGTTTTCAATGGCAGATTGATTTTTGAGAGGGTGTTGCCAGGTCCTTCTCCCAAGCCTACAGCACCTGGTGCTCCCAGGTCTCCCAGGTCTCACATCCAAGTACTGACCAGGTCCGACCCTGCTTAGCTGCTGAGATCTGAAGGGAATGGATGCCACAGTGCTATAGCTGCAGGCTGCTTCCTACTAGTGTACTGACATTTGCCCACATGACTAAAAATTTTCTTAATCTGAATTACTGGACATAGGCATAGCTCATAAAATTGTTCTCCAGACTTTTCCCACTATATAGGCATATGTACCCATATTTATTTTGATCTTACCTTTAACTCTAAAGCCAAAGAAGGGTCATACTTTCCTTTCCTATAATTGTCCCAACCATTTTCATGGTGGCTTGTCACATCTATCCAATCTAAGAAGGTTATAGATCTCCCACTCTTATTCATCTCTGTTTTCTATGTTGTGAACCATCCAATGTTTAATACACTGAAAGGAAAAAAGGGAGCAGACCCTCTAGTATATGTTGACAATACTATAATGAATATAAAAGAAATCCAACATTTCATAATGTGAATGGAGCTAATATTGATTACTAATATTCATTATTTGGTAATATAATAGGAACCACTAATATTTATACTCAGCATCAGCACTATTTGAGGTGCTAAAAAAATGATACTCAATAAAGACCAAAATCTCTGCTTTCACAGGAATTTTAATTTATTAACAAGTGGTGCAGACTACAAATAAACTCTAAAATCCATAGCAAAATAGAAGGTGCTATCAAGAAAAACAAAGGAAAGAATTATAAAAAGTATACGGAAGATATTTTTTTTAAGTTGCCAAAAAGTGCACATGGAGAAGATAATATTGAGCAAAGATCTAGTGGAGGTAAAAAGTATCCCATTTGGGTCTCCAAAGGAAAAGCAACTGCCAGCAGAGAAAGAAGCCACTGCAAAGGCCTTCACATAAGAACATATTTACCTTGTTTATGGAACAGTAAGGAGGTCAGTCCCCCACATATCTGTTAGCTTGTTGTGCTGTGGGGGCTTGCATGTTGCTATGATGCTGAAAGCTATGCCAATGGTATTTCAGATACCAGAAGAGCCCCCATGGTGGGACAGCTGAGCTTCTAGACTAAGACAGACTAGGGAGAAGTACCTGGAACTCCACTCCCAAAACAATATTGAAAACTCTATGAATAGCAGCGAAACACAGTCAAACATAGTGCCAGAAAATGAACCCCCCAGGCTGGAAGGCATTTAAGAAATGACTGAGGAAGTGTTGCCTCATCAAAGTAGACTTGACCTTAATGATGGAAATGGAGTAAAGCCCCTAGGACCTCCTTTTCCTGATGTAGCATGGCTCAAAATGAGAAGAAACATAGTGGCTGCAACAACAGACTAAAATATAAAAAGATTGTGTGCATGGCAGTGTTGGATTGTGTTTCAGTCTATTGTACATAGGGTCACTATGAGTCAGATCTGTCCCAATGGCATCCAAAGTCCACAACAACAACAAGGAGGTCAATATGACTGAAGCAAAGTGAACAAGAAAGGAATTGTAATAGATGAACCCAGAGGTTACAACAGGAGTCAAGATCCCTTTCCCAATAACTCAACTTATAATTGGTGTGAGATGGGAAACCACTGAAGAATCATGATCAGAGGATTGATCTGATGGAATTTATGTTTCATAGGAAGTGATATGACAGTTGTAACAAAGACAGATTGTAGGGGCCTATGATGGAGACTGATGACTATGAGAAGTCTTGAACATTAATTCCAGTGATTTTGGTGGTTTGGAACAGGATGGAAAAGAAGGGGTGGTGAGACATGGTCAGATTTTGGATGTATACTGAAAGTACAGCCAAAACAGTTTGCTAACAGATTGAACTAGGGTGTTAGAGAAAGAGGGTGATTCAAAGATTTTTGGCATAAGCAACTGGCAAAATGGAATTGTCTCTGAGTGATGGTAAAACTAAAGGGAAATCAGATCTTGGAGTGAAAAATATAAGGAATTTGTTTCTTAATATGTTAACTTCAAGGTGCCCAATACATGATTAGACATCCAGGTGAGAATGTCAAATACCCAGTCAATTATCCAACATTGGAAGTTCAGGCCTGGCCAGAAGATGGTCATTTTATGATTGTTGTTGTTGTTAGGTGCCATCAAGTCAGATCCAACTCTTAGTGACTCTACACACAACAGAACAAAACACTCCTTGACACTGTGCCATGCCTGGCACTATGTCAGTGCTTCTCTGTTATTTATAGGGTATTCAATGGCTGATTGTTTGGGGATTGTTTTAGGAGTGGGCTGCTAGTTCCTTCTCTCATTTTATGTAGTGCTCGGAAACAAACCCAAGACCTCAGGAAGTGCAGAGCAGCACTCTACCAATTAAGCTAAACTCCAGCTCATTTTAGAATTAGTCAATATTTAAGTGAACTTAAAAGATGATAGTTTATTAAAGAAATAGTAGAGTTTAGATAAAAAGGAGAAAAGATCCCAACATGGAACCCTGGAATTCTTCCATTTTAGAGATAGTCACATAAAGGAGATGTCAAAAAAGGAGCTTGAGAATGAGCCTCCAGTGACATAGGAGCAAAATCATGACAGTGAGGTAGGTATCCTAGAAGCCAAGTGACAATGGCATTTCTAGGACAAGAGGCCCATCAGCATTGTCATATGCTGTTGACAGGTCACTAGTCAGGGAATAAGTATAGGAGGAACACAGAGTTCAGCAGTTCCTTGGACAAGAGCAATTTCCATGGAGTTATAAACATAAAACCCTGAATATGGTGAGATCAAGAAAGATAAAGGAAGAGAAATTGGAGTACAGGTGAAGGATAACTGTTTTCAGAAGATTTGTTTGATTTTAGTTTTGGTTTTGGTTTTTTAAAAATAATGGAATAAATCTGATGCAGTGACCAGGGCAAGAAGAAAAAACCAAGGAGTACTGTTCTCAAGTAGCGATATTAAAGAAAATTTGATGTTTACCAAAAATACTCAATAAAAAGAAAGATTAATAAGGCAGAAGGAGAAGATTTTCCAAAGCAATGTACTTGCATGGGCAAGTAAAACTTGCACACAAAAGTTGGTCTTCCCCCAGTACACAGTTTATAGCAACAGACAGTTCACAGGCACAGTTGATGACAAGTGGGTAGATATATTTATGGAGGCTATTTGAAATTCGCTTCTCAATGTTTCAGTATTTTCAGAAAAAAAAAGCATCTAGGTCATAGATTTAGGATAAGCATAAAGAAGTAAGTGATGGAGATTTTAAGAGAGAAAAGAGAACTTGAAACAGTCATCAAAGAGGACAGAACAGTGGTTGGATTAGGAAAATATTGTGTAAATTCCAATCATCATTAAAAGCTCACTTGAAACTTTGGGTCATATTTAAAATGACGTGATATGGTTTTCCCCAGCTGTGTTTCAGTTTACTATCTGGCCAGGAATGGAAAGGGAGACAAGTAGGATGTACACATGATGCACACCAGCTTTGCCACAAGAGTAAGGTGTGTAAAAAGAAAGGAAGGGTGGAAGGGATGGTGAAAATTAGCAAACATAAAATTTAATCAGGATAAAGAGGGAAGTGGAAATATGAGGAGAGGTGGCAGGTCAATGAATTATACGTCCATGAGTTAGAGATTGTTGGAGTTGGCGTTTTAGACTAACTGAACTGGAAATATAGGAAGTGATTGTTGGAAAATGGGGTGCCTGTGAATGACATTTAGAGGAACCACATTTATTGGTAATGGCAAGTTCTGGGGCATGACCTTTCAGTGTATAACTGGGGACACAAACATCAAAGGAAAGAAGGTCAAACAAGGCCAAGATACTGAAAGGATCATCTAAGTGGATATTACAATTCTCAACAACTATGGCAGGAGCTGAGATGGAGTGACCATGAACCAGGAGCAAAATTCTTTACGAATGAAAGAAAAAAAGTGACAAGAGCATCAAATATCAACTGCACCAAGAAGGGATCCCGGACAAGTTATTACAAGTTATTACGAATCATGGTGGAATCATAGGACTAGAAACAAGGTGTTATTTAAAGAGGAAGTAAGGGGAAGTTTGCAAACCAGAGGAGGGTTCTTGGAGCAGGGTATACAGAGAGAGCAAGAGCAAGCCACTGCCCCTGGAAAAGAGTACAAGGGAAGCAGCATCTCTAGGAAAGAAATAGATTTCAGTTGAGGGCAAGAAAATGAAGAGATGGTTCACAGAGTGTGAGAATGTGGATAATTTTTCTGATTGCCAAATATGGATGTTGTTGTTGTTAGGTGCCGTCCAGTGGAGTCCGACCCATAGCGACCCCATGCACAGCAGATCAAAACACTTGCCGATTCTGTGCCAAGCAAACAATCTTATTTATGTTTAAGCCCATTGTTGCAAACACTGTGTCAATCCATCTGGTGGAGGGTTTTCCTCTTTTGCGTTGACCTGCCACTCTTCCAAACATGATGTCCTTCTCCAGGGATTGTTCTCTCCTGACTACATGTCCGAAATATGTAAGACGCAGTCTGGCCATTTTTGCTTCCAAGGAGCACTCTGGTTGTGCCTCTTCTAGGACAGATCTGTTGGTTCTTTTGGCAGTCCATGGTATATTCAATAGACGTCTCAAGCACCACAATTCAAAAGCATCAATTCTTTTTCTGTCTCTCTTGTTCAATGTCCAGCTTTCACAACCATATGATGCAACTGAAAATACCATGGCATGAGTCAGACGCACCTTCGTCTTCAATGTGACATCTTTGCTTTTCAATACTCTAAAGAGATCTTTTGCCACAGCTTTTCCTAGAGCAATGCGTCTTTGGATTTC
>VMDO01018025.1:0-43341 GCA_007922755.1 Pedetes capensis
TTTTCTATATGTCCTTGGGTTCCATTTCTGTTTAAGATAGAAACTTTTCCTGTAGTGGTCTTTGTTTCTATCTTGTTAGAACAATTACATGTGATTTTTAGTCCATTTATATTGACCTCATTCTTATCTTCCCTCCCCCCCTTTTAATGTGATCTGACCTTTGAGTAGGATTTTTCCTTCTTGTAATTTTGAGTCAGCTTTCTCATATGAGTGAGAACATGTGTTGTTTCTCTTTCTGAGCTTGTGTTCGTTCACATAAAATAATTTTTTCCTCATAGGGTTTTTAATGGCTGACTGTTTCTGGGTTGCCTTGGGAGTGGAATGCCAGGTCCTTCTCCCGTTTTTGAGGTGATGGGAATTGAACTCAGGACCTCAGAGACTGCAGCGCAGCGTTCTACCAACTGAGCTAAATCCCAGCCATTCAGAAGATATTCTCAGGTATTTATTCATACAGATGTCTATTGCCAATAAAAACTGGACATAATTTTAAAGAAAATAATTAGAAATGAAAAAACTTTAAAATGAAAGAGCATTCTGATTCTATATGGTAATCAATACATCAAAGTAGTGATGGAACCCATCATACAATTTTATCTGGATAAATATATTTGTGCCTACAGCTGTACCACTGTGGCTTCCGATCCCATCAGATCTCGGAAGCTAAGCAAGGTTGGGCCTGATTGGTACTTGGATGGGAGACCGCCTGGGAACACTACGTGCTGTAAGTATGAGAAAAGGATTCGGCAACCCAATCCCAAAACTCCATGAATAGCAAAGAAGCACGAACAACACTGTTTCACTTGCTGCACATAGTGACGCTGTGAGTCGGATAGCAACTCAAGGGCACCTAACAACAACAGATATCTGCATAATGTATAATATTTATTCAATAGATTGCATACTACTGAAAATGAAAAATATTAGGAAGTTTTTTTAAGTGTACATTAATTAATTTATTACAGAAGATGTTCTTATTTTAGCTTGTTAATGTTTTTTGCCATTTCAATACAATACAAATATACATATGTATGTATATTATGTGTTTATTATTCTCTTTCTTTTTTAGGATTTACCTCATTAAAAATCATTTTGGGAAACTAAAATTTATATGAAGGACATTATACAAGTAAATGAGATTAAAATTGTCAGTAAGTCTATGCATAAATTTAGGTACTATTCACTTTTTCACTCTTTTCATTTTTATTTATATCCCTATATTTATGTATTTAGTTTCCCCAATGTACACTGAAATCCCATCCAGCCAATGAGTTAGAGATAATTCTCACATGAGCAACAAATCATTAATTTTTTAGCTTTCAGCTATACAAAATACATTTTCATATATATATATATATATATATATATATATATATATATATATATATAATGCCTATTGGTTCATAAGGATTTGAATGTAGTGAGATATTATAACACTCCTAAGATCATCACATGTAGGGTGGCACTGCTAAACCAAAAGCTTAGAGAAGGATAATATCATTGTATCAGACTCTAGTTTTGAGGGACGAAAATTAACTACTTTAAGTCAAGAATTCTAATACTTGTATATTTATTTTTTTCCTGCAGTACTTGAAGAATAAAACCAAGCCTCACACATACTTACAAGTGCTCTACCACTGGGCTGCATGTCAGCCCATTTTTAACTTTTTTTTTTTTTTTAATTTTGAGACACCGTCTTGCTAAGTTACGCAGGCTGCCTCTTGCTTCAAACCTGAAATCCTCCTTCTCAGGCTCCTGAGTCCCTTGGATTAGAGGCATGCACCACCATACCAGACTAATAATCTAATTATTTAGTAATTTTCATACCAACATTTCTGTGATGAAATTAAATGTTATGTTAGTTTGACATCATCCTATAATTTGACTGATGTCTCCTCAAAAGCAAAGGAGATTACTCACATATTTTATATCTCTGCTATCTCATACAAATTTGGTATATTACACAAATTTAATAAATTTTGGTTTCAGCTGTTATGCCACAAAATCATTGCTAGATCAACACTGCATAACACACAAGCTACAGTAGTAAGCATTTATTTATTTCCCACCCACCTTCAATTAAAATTGAGTTCATGTAATCTACCTGGATTTGGCTGTCTTGACTCTAATTGGCAGATAGAATTGATTCTTCTTCCCATGTCCTTTAACCTCATTGGAAGAAAGCTCCTTGTTTCATTATCTTGTAGGAAAAACTGGGAGCACAATAGTACTATCCTACAAGTTAACCACATGCCACAAAACCACACCAGTAATTAAAAGCCATTCATTGCTCTAGACTTAGTTATGGGTAATTTTGTTAGATCAGTTTTCTGTGACACAATGCTCTCTAGCTTTCTTGGCGATTTTTATTTTTTATTTATTTCTATTTAATTATATATATATGTGTATATATATACATATATACACATATATACATATATGTATATACATATATACATATATACATATATACATATACATATATATGTATATATACATATATACATATATACATATACATATATATATATATATATATATATATATATATATATATATGAGAGAGAGAAAGAGAGAGAGAGGGAGCCATCAGACACCTGCAGAGGTCTTAGCAAGTGTATTACAGTCAAACTCTTGTTTTGGTCTTCTTATGGAATGATCTTTCCATGGCCACAAATTTGAATTGCTGAAAAACTATTTTTCTATTCATGAGGGGCCAGGTGTCTCACTGTCCACTCCCGGGGCATCCTCCCAAAGACCTAAAGACATTGTCCTACCAGGATTCACCATCTAAATGTTCTACCAAACTCTCATAGTGCCACCTTGGGGACCAAGGCTTTAGCACATGATATTCTGGCCTACATTTAAGGTCCAAACTATAACGTATGTATTCAATGTAATTTTAAACAATATATTTGAAGATTTCTCTTTTGACTATTTGTTGCAGGGAATATTTAAAAATGTGAATTTTTAGTTTAAACATATTTAGTGACATACTAGCTGTCTTTCATTAACTGAAATTTTTATTAGTTGCTTTTGGGTTTCTATAATAAATCTTTAATATATAAAGTCTATCCTCAAGAATTATTTTACAGCCTCAAAAATGATAGTTCTATTTTCCCTCTTCACAATATTACAATAGTGTCACATATTTCATTTCTTTATGTTATAAACTTTATACACATTCTAAATATTTTTACTAAAATAAATAATTACCATTCAAAGATATTTTCAAGTGAGAAAAATATTTATACATACCTACTTATTTACTGAGAGAAGGACCTGGCAACCCACTCAGAAAACAATATGACATTGAAAACCCTATGTATAGCAAAGAAGTACTGACAATAGTGATGGGCATGGCACTGTGTCAGGGAGTGTTTTATCTGTTGTACATAAGGTTGCTATCAGTCAGAACCAACTTGACTACACCTAACAATAACAACAATTTATTTACCAGCTGGAGTGTAGCCTCTGAGGCCCTGGGTTCAATCCATGGACCTGGCAGCTCACTCCTGAAACAATCCTGAAAATTATCAGCCATTGAAAATCCTACGAGTAGCAGAGAAGCATTGACATAATATGGTGCAGGGCAGAGTGATGGAGAGTGTTTCATTCTGTTGAATATATAGTTGATATGGGTTGGACTTGAATTGATGGTACCTAACAACAATAACAACTTATTTACTATTTTTGTGTTTATCAGACCTTTATATAGATTCAGATTTCTATATTCTTGCTTCACAAAAGGCTTTCTCTTTCCTTTCTTGTAGCGAAGTGTCCATGGTAAATCTCTTTATGTTTTGTGTGTTTAAGAAAGTATTTAGCCAGGTGCGATGGCACACACCTGTAATCCCAGCGGCTCAGGAGGCGGAGGCAGGAGGATCACAAGTTGGAGACCAGAGGCAGTCTGCGTAACTTAGGAGACCCTGTCTCAAAAAGTAAAAAAATGGGCTGGGTGTGCAGCTCAGTGGTCCAGCACTTGCAAAGCATGCAAGCTCAAGGTCCTGGGTTTAACCACCAGTACCACACACACAAAAGAGTATTTATTTCAGATATACCTTACAAAGATAATTTCTTTGCATATACAATTTGGTTTGATCTTTTTAAAGTATTTTACATATATTGTTTTTATGCTTTTATTGTACATTGTAAGCTCTTTCTCTGTAGTTTTATTGATTCTTATCAAATGTGCAAAGTAGTCAGCCATTCTTTATTTTATTTTTAATTTTTTACAAATTCATATTTATGGACGTTTAAATTTTATGTTTTTAAAAATTATTCTGATTTTGATAACATCACACTTGAACTTATTTATGGTTATCAGATGATATTTCCATACATGTGCATATTGTAAAATGTTTGAAACAGGATAAACATATCTATCTCCTCAAATATTTATAATTTATTTGTAGTGAAAAAGATCAAAATTCTTTATGTAGATTTTTTGAATATATTGTAGTTATTACTACCTGTGTCACACTACTGTGCAATAGAGCAACACAATACCATCTCACCTTCCCTTCTCTTTTCCTCAGTGTCTAGAAACCACTATTATAAACTCAATTTTTTATTTTTGTTTTCATTTGTTTTTTTTGTTTTTGAGACAGAGTCTTACAGGCCAGGATGACCTGGAAACTGCTATGTAGCCAAGGCTGTCCCTGAACTTGTGATTCTCCTGATTTCCATGATTTTTGTGATTCAATTCTTTTATGGTCCACATATGAGTGAAATAATGAGGTATTTATATTTCTGTTCTGGGCTTATTTTACCTAAAAGAATGATTTATTCTTCTATACATGTTGTTGCAAGTGAGAAAATTTTATCCTTTTTAAAATCTGAATAGTATTCAATTGTGTATATATATTGCATTTCTTTTACTCATTGCCAGATCATACACATTTAGATTGTTTTCATTTCTTCACTATAGTGAATAGAGCTACAATGAACATAGAATTGCAGCTGTTATTTTTGAAGTACTGATTTTATTTCTTTTTAATATATTTTCAGTAATGGGGTTGCTGTCATATGGTACTTCTATTGTTAATATTTTTGAGACACTTCCATATTATTTTTTGTAATAGATGTACAGATTTATAATTCCAACACAAAATGTGAGAATATTAAGTTTTCTGCTCACCCTTGCCAGTATTTGTCAACTTCAGTCTTTGATAAGAGCCATTCTTACGAGAGTGAGGTGACATCTCATTGTAGTTTTGAAATACATTTCTCTGAGGATTAATAGTGTTGAGTACTTTTTTCTTATAACTGTTGGCCATTTGCATCTCTTCATTTGAATAATGTATATTTACAACCATTGTACATTTTAATTTTTTATTTTTGGAAGAAAATTGCTTTGTTCTAATTAACACAAAATAATTACATCACACAGCTAGTTTAAGAAGGCCACATGGACACATCTACCCAGCCCCAAATTCTATATCATTTCAGTGCACTTCTATACCTTCAGAATATCCCCCTCCATTCTTGAAGCAACAACGCTATTAGTAATGAGAGAGGTTTAATTTATAGTTTTACAATTCACAGTTTCACTGTCAATTGCATTTTTATGTTAAAATAAGTTGGTCAGTGTCAACTTTCCCTTTCTTCAATTTGAACTTCTTGATGAGATTAACCTATTTTCAGTTATGTACTTTTTCAGCACCTCCTTGAAACTCACACAGAGATTCATGTTACTCTCCTCTGGGCACACTCTGAAAAAATACCTATTTAATCTCCAAGAGCAAGGCTCACCAAAATGCTGCTGCAGGGCTCTCTGTGGATCCTGGTGAGTGATATCAGGTTTTGTGATCTCAGCAAACTCACTTCCACCCAAGCCTGCAGTGACAACAAGGCCCAGCAGGTATGCTACAGCAGAGCTTAGGGCCACACCCACTTGGGTGGCTACTATCTGGCCCATCAGGCCTGGTTGTCAGGGTGCAGTAGCAAGCAAGTCAACTACAGATGGAGGGGCTGCTGTTGGCTGCTGAGCTGTGGGGTGGCTTTGATTTCCACATGGCATCCTAAAGGGGAGGGGGCTCCATATCTACAAATGTGAAAGTGACGCCCACCATGTATTTTTAAATCAGGGTTTCTTCTTGGCTGGAAGGTTTCTTTGTATTTTTTGGATATTTAGTCCTTGATAGATGTATGATTTGCAAGTGTTTTTCCTATTCTGTGGATTAGATTGTTTCTTTACTCTGTGATTATTTCTTTTGCTGTGCAGAAAGAAACTTTAGTTTCTGGTAATCTTGTTTGTCTGTTTTTGCTTTTGTTTCTTGTGCTTTGTGTGTCTTATCTAAAAAATTTGTTTGCCTGTTTCAAAGTACTGAATGTTTCCCATGTTTTCTTCAAGTAATTTCAGAGTTTCAGGTATTATACTTAAGTGTTTAATCCATTTTGAGTTAATTTTGATATATAATGGGAGATTAGATGGTTGTTGTTCTTAGGTGCCGTCGAGTCGAGTCCGACTCATAGCCACCCTATGTACAGCAGATCGAAACACTTGCCGATTCTGTGCCAGGCAAACCATCTTATTTATGTTTAAACCCATTGTTGCAGACACTGTGTTAATCCATCTGGTGGGAGATTAGATAGGGATTCATTATTTCCTCCAATGCTTTAAATACTCCATAAATTTTTTCTTTTTCAATGTAGTAATTATGTATACATGATGCCTCTTGAAGTTGTCACATAAATTTGTTCTTTGGTTATTTTTAATTCTTTTAATCCATTTATTTTTGATAGTCTCTCTTGTTATATCTTCAAGGTCACTCATCTTTTCATTTCCAGTATCAGGTAGATATTTTGATATCTCAGGGCACTTTCCATCTCAGATATTGTGCTTTCTATCTCCAGAAATCTTTTTATTTACTTTTATCTCATTTTATTTTTATTTTTCTTGCCTCTATATTACATGGTCAATCTTTCTTTTACATTCTTAAATGCATAGACTATAATTTTAAAAATCTGTCCTGCAGGCACTTCCACTTAAGATGAGAGCTTAGTAACAGCCTTAGAGAGGAGGTGAAACAGGAAAGGCAGGAAGAGAAAAATAGACTTTATCTTGAACATAGAAAATTGGTAAAGATACAGAGTTTGCAGGGGAACTAATAAACACAATCTCAGTATGCATATTATGCAGCAAATTGAAGCAAATACGATGGGCTCAGTTACACTCACCCTGGACCCTGGTGGGGAAAGAAAATCTTCACTTTAAAGGAATTAAAAGCTAAAAATCCCCAGCACAGAAGGGAGATGACCAGTAAAGAACCCTGAAATTGACCTACGAGGGAAGGAAAATTGATGGGTGAGTGCACATCAGAGAGATAAGAGACACAAATCTACAAGTTCCATGAGACATTCACAGAGGGGAGACTCCATCTGGACTAGGCAGATCTGAGAAGGTAAGGAAGTGTATCTGCAGTTTGCAAAGTTGACTTTGTCCAGTTAGCTAAGGTCTAGGTGACAGTGGTGTCTGAGAACAGCCCAGGCAGAAAAGTTGGGGAAATGTGCCCAAAATCTGTTAACTGAAGTTGGGTGGTACCTGCAGCTATGGCAAAAACTTCAGCAGTCCCTGACATGCATGTGTGCATAGAAGCTGGGGAAGTGCGTTCACACTCAGTACAGTTGACTTAGACTGCATCTGAGGCCAGGACAGGAGCAATAGAAGGAGGGCCCTAGACGCCTGAAATATGTAGGGCTAAAAGACTAGAGAAAAAAGCCCATACATTCTACATGCAGCATTGGTGGCACCTAGATATAAGAGGTGTGTACATTCTTGGAAACTAAGAAGCACATACATACATTGTGAATTGAACTCCAGCTGCACTGAAAACACCTAGGTGGAACCTCTTAAAACATGATACTAATATAACAGGTTGGGGTATGCTTGTGTCTTTTATTTGTTTGTTTTTAATTTTTAGATTTCTTTTTCTTCTCTTCCTCTCAGTGAAAATTTCAAAACACTAAATTGAAGAAGACATTAGAAGATCATCCTTGCTCATGACTCAGAAGAATTACTATTGTAAAAATGACTATACTACCAGAAGCAATCTACAGATTCAGTACAATCCCCATTAAAATTCCAATGGTATACTTGATGGAAACAGAAAAAAAATCCTAAATTCATTTAGAAATATAAAAGATGCCATGTAGACAAAACCAGGCTGAGTACCAAAAATAATGCAGAAGTCATCACATTACCTGAGATCAAATTGTATTAAAGGATCATAGTGAAAAAAATTAGCTTCATACTGGCACTAAGATAAATGGAAAAGAATATAAATCTCATATATAGAACTGCACATCTATAGCCATCTGATCTACAAAGATTCCAAAAACATTCATTGAAAGAAAAAGTCTCTTCAACAAATGGTGCTGGGAAAACTGGATATCCATATGTTGAAGAATGTATATAGATCCATACCTCTCACTCTGTATGAAAGTCAATTCAAGTAGAGCACAGTGGTACATGTCTGTACTACACAGAAGGCAGAGGCAGGAGGATTGTGAGATTATTGCAAGAGGTGGCCTGCATAACTTAGCAAAAATCTGTCTCAAAATATAAAAGTAAAAATTCAACGGGGGGTGTGGCTTAGTGGTACATCACTTGCAAAAACCTGTGTGTGGTCCTGGGTTTAAACCCCCTGTACTGCACTCTATCAATCAATCAATCAACCAATTTAAAGTGGATCATAGATCTCAATGTAAAATGAGAAACTTTGAAATGAGTAGAAGAAACTGTAGGGAACACATTTCAACATATGGGCATAGGCAAATTCTTAGTAGGACCAGAAGAGCTGGACATGGTGCCACACACCTGCAGTCCCAGCAACTTGGGAGGTGAAGGTAGTAGGATCAGGATGACAGGTTGAGGGCCAGAGGCAACATGTATAACTTAGTGAGACTCTGTCTCAAGATAAAATATAAAAAGAGTGGCAGACAGCTTGCCTAGCATGCACAAGGCCCTGGGTTCAGTCCCCTAGTATTCTTTCCCAAAGGAAAACCCCAGTAGCTCAGGAAATAGTACCAAGAACTGCAAAATGAAATTACATTAAATTAAAAAGCTTTTGTACATCAAAGGAAACAATCAATAGATTAAAGGGAGAATCTATAGAATAAGAGAAAAGCTTTGCTAACGACATATCTGACAGAGGATTAGTATCTAGGATATATAAAGAACCCAAAATATTAAGTACAAAATACTCCCAAATAATCCAGTCACTAAATAGGCAATGGAACTCATGAGACATTTCTCAAAAGAAAAATTACAAATGGCCAATAAACATGAAAAATCTTTCAACATCCTTAGCCATCAGAGAAATGCAAATCAAAGCTACTCTGAGATTCCATCTCACTCTAATCATGATGTCTAACATCAACAAATGCTGGCAAGGATGTGGGGAAAAAGAATACTTTTATAGTGCTGGTGGGATTGTAAACTGATACAGCTATATGGAAATCAGCATACCAGTTCCTCAGAAAACTAAAAATAGAACTCCCATATGACTCAGCTATGCCACTCCTGGGTATATATCCAAAGGAAGCTAAGTCATCATATGATAGAGACATCTGCACATGCATGTTTATTGCAGCATTGTTCATAATTGTAAGAATATGGAATCAGCCCAGATGTCCTTCAACAGATTATATAAGGAAGAAGGAAATTATGTAATTTGCAACCAGATGGATGGACCCGGAAATCATGACTTTATGTAAAATAATCCAGACCTATAAAGAGAAATGCTACATAATTTCACTCATATGCAGAAGCTGAATATATCTTAAAGGAAATAATATATATGTATTAATATCTGATCCCACCTGATCTCAGAAGCTAATCAGGGTCAGCCTGGTTAATCCGTGGATGGGAGACTACCTGGGAATACCACATGCTGCAGGCTGTGGAATTTGTGAAACCTGGCAATCCACTCTCAAAACAATTGGTCACTGAAAACCCTATAAATGGCAGAGAAGGAAGGACAATATGGCTAGGCATGGCACATTGTTAGATAGCATTTCATTTCATTGTACATATGGTCTCTATGAGTCAGATCCAACTCTAAGGCATCTAACACACACACACACACACACACACACACACACACACACACACACACATATATAATCTCCAAGATTAGGAAATACAAAGGAACTCTTCTAGGGGGTGAAGAGAGGAGGAGAAAGAGGGCAAGGGAGACAGAATAGGTTGGAGGGGGAAGGGGAGCTACATAAAAGGATAAAGAAGGGGAGAACAAATTCAAAGCACAGGATGCTATTATATGAAAATACCATAATGAAACTCATTATACTGTATGTAATTAAAAAACATAGTAAACTTCATAAATATGTTCAGTTACTATTAGAAATTGATCAAAAATTATAAAAATATTTAAGGACATATAATTGTTAACTCTCCTTATATGATTATTTCACTATATATAATGATTAATAAGAGAATATTAAAATAAAATAGCTTTCTAATATTCTTTTTTTGCAAAATCTTTTATGACACTATTTCCAGACATGATGAAGTTCATGGAGTTTTTGGTCACATGAACTATTCTCATTACTGTGGGTGGGAACTATTTTTAAATTTTGTATTGTTTTGTTTTTTGTTTCTTTTTTAGCTTTGTTTTTTTTTTTGTTTTTTCACTTTGACTTGCTCAGTTGATTCCTTTTTAGCCCTGTGTAGTCATATCATATGCATACAATGGTTGTGATTAAGCTAAAATTGTACAAAATATTGCCCATATCCATAGGCCTCTGTCTAAGTAGCCCTCTTCTGGCACTCATTTACTGTAAACTCTGGCTGGAGTGACCTCTGCATACATTGAGCACCATCTCCTGAATTCAGGGACACTCTTGCTTTACAACTGAGTTCCAAACCCCTATGCTGTAGCCTCATTGTTTTCTTTAGGCAATAATCCATCATAATTTTAGGACTTATTTCATTTGCTTCTCCTTTCTCAGTGATAATTTTCATAGGCTGATGTCTAATTTCTGAAACCTGTGATTTTTGTAGTTGTTCATGTAAGGTCTAGATTGTGAACAACCCTCTTAAATTTCAAGCAGTAAGGCAAAAAATATAATCAGTGATTTATATTTCTGGTATTTTTATTGTTGTCTGTTTCTAGGGATTTATTTTTTATAGTAATGAGAGTAGAACCCAGGGCCTCATGCATACTACCTAATCTCTCCACCACTGAGCTGTACCCCAGCCCCACATCTCCATATTTGTTTTAAATTTTTGAGACAGAATCTCAAGTTGTATAGGCTTCCTCTGTCCTAGATCCTAAAATCCTACACCTCAGTCTCCTGAGTAGCTGGGATTATAGGTGTGTGGCACAGCACCTGGCTAATATATTTATTTATTTTATGCAGTGACATCATTGTGCTGTCTACAGTCGTACCACACTGGCATCCAATATCATCAGATTGCTGAAGGTAAGCAGTGTGGGGCCTGGTTACTCTTTGGGTAAGAGACCACCTGGGAATACCAGGTGCTGTATGCTTAGGAGAAGGACCTGGCAACCCACTCACAAAAACAATCAGCCATTGACAACCCTGTGAGTACCAGAGAAGCACTGACAGGTACAGTGACAGTCATTGCACAGTGTTGAGTAGTGTTTTGTTTCCTGTATATAGGGTCACTATGAGTGAGACTTAACTCCAGGACACCTAATAACAACAATTATTGTGTATAGAGTGGGTGTGATGATCTGACAACCTAACACATATTTAAATGTGACCTGGAAGATATTTGAACCTGAACTCTGTCAGGTGAAGACTGAGGAAAAGTGTTTAGAGTGTAAATAACAAACTTTATCAAAAGAATATTTGGATTTACTAAATTAGGAAAATCAGCTTTTTGTGTTTTGTATTTAGGTTTTTTGTTTAAACAGGAAAAGTTCAGCAGCTCCTTGATTATGATAAGCATATTTCCCCAAATAATTTAGAAAGTTCTAAAAATGTAATTGATTAATGCTATCAACTTCTATTTTTATTCCAAGAATTAGTTACTATGTAGCTAGTTTGACAATTTAAAATTCCTATGTCAAAAATGGGCTGGGATTTAGCTCAGTTGGTAGAGAGCTGTGCTGCAGTCTCTGAGGTCTAGAGTTCAATTCCCAGCACCACAAAAATGGGAGAAGGACCTGGTAATCCACTCCCAAGGCAATCCCGAAACAGTCAGCCATTGAAAACCCTATGAGGGTCGCTATGAGTTGGATACCGACTTGACGGCACCTAACAACAACAATGTCAAAAATATGACAGGTAATATAAAATTTTCCAAAGCAAAAAGAATGAAAATAGCATTCCAACTTTACTTCTTTATACCAACTTAGCTTTACTATATATAATATGGGACTATACCCACATTACCCTGCCATTTGATCTCATCAGATCTCAGAAGCTATGCAGAGTAGAGCCTGGTTAATCCTTGGATGGGAGACTGCCTGGGAATACTGAATGCAAAAGGAAGACATGATGAAGTTAAGGAACTAAACAAAAGATTTCAGAAGGCAGCTCGACAAGACAAAAACAAATATTATAATGACATGTGCAAGGAACTGGAGGCAGAAAACCAAAAGGGAAGAACACGCTCTGTGTTTCTCAAGCTTAAGGAAGTGAAGAAAAAATTCAAGCCTCGAGTGGCAGTAGTGAAAGATTCTACAGGGAAAATATTAAATGCTGCAGGAAACATCAAAAGAAGATGGGAAGAATACACAGAGTCATTATACAAGAAAGAATTGGTAGATGACCAACCATTCCAAGAGGTTGCATATGAAGAGGAACCAATGGTGTGGAAGGACGAAGTGGAAGCTGCCTTGAAAGAACTGGCGAAACACAAGGCTCCAGGAATTGATGGGATAGCAATAGAGATGTTTCAACAAACAGATGCAGCACTGGAGGTGTTAACATGTTTATGCCAACAGATTTGGAAAACAGCTACTTGGCCAACTGACTGGAAGAGAACCATATTTGTGCCTATTCCCAAAAAAGGGGATCCGACTGAATGTGCAAACTATCGGACAATATCATTAATATCACACACCAGCAAAATTCTACTAAAGATCCTTCAGAAGCGACTGCAGCAATATATAGATAGGGAATTACCGGAAAATCAAGCGGGATTCAGAAGAGGGCGGGGAACTAGGGACATCATTGCTGATGTCAGGTGGATATTAGCTGAAAGCAGAGAATATCAAAAAGATGTCTATCTATGTTTTATTGACTATGCAAAAGCATTTGATTGCGTGGAACACAACAAATTATGGATAACACTTCGGAAAATGGGAATACCAGAACACCTAATTGTGCTCATGATAAATCTGTACATGAACCAGGAGGCAGTTGTTCGAATAGAACAAGGAAACACTGAGTGGTTTAAAGTTGAGAAAGGTGTGTATCAGGGCTGTATACTTTCACCCTATCTCTTCAATTTATACGCTGAGCAAATAATCCGAGAAGCTGGACTTTATGAGGAAGAATGTGGCATCAAGATTGGAGGAAGACTCATTAACAACCTGCATTATGCAGATCACACCACTTTGCTTGCTGAAAATGAAGAGGATTTAAAACATTTACTGATGAAGATCAAAGATCATAGCCTTCAATATGGGTTACGACTAAACATCAACAAAACCAAAATCCTTATGACTGGGTCAGCACGCAACTTCACATTAAATGGAGAAAAGATTGAGGTTGTCCAAGATTTTACTTTGCTTGGCTCTATAATCAACACCCGTGGAAGCAGCAGTCAAGAAATCCAAAGATGCATTGCTCTAGGAAATGCTGTGGCAAAAGATCTCTTTAGAGTATTGAAAAGCAAAGATGTCACATTGAAGACGAAGGTGCGTCTGACTCATGCCATGGT
The DNA here is from genome assembly GCA_007922755.1 of Pedetes capensis. Classification (NCBI taxonomy): domain Eukaryota; kingdom Metazoa; phylum Chordata; class Mammalia; order Rodentia; family Pedetidae; genus Pedetes; species Pedetes capensis. Next base: position 13,880 of record VMDO01018025.1, read on the forward strand.
ATTTTCAGTCCCATCATATGGTTGTGAAAGCTGGACATTGAACAAGAGAGACAGAAAAAGAATTGATGCTTTTGAATTGTGGTGCTGGAGACGTCTATTGAATATACCACGGACTGCCAAAAGAACCAACAGATCTGTCCTAGAAGAAGTACAACCAGAGTGTTCCTTGGAAGCAAAAATGGCCAGACTGCGTCTTACATATTTCGGACATGTAGTCAGGAGAGAACAATCCCTGGAGAAGGACATCATGTTTGGAAGAGTGGCAGGTCCACGCAAAAGAGGAAAACCCTCCACCAGATGGATTGACACAGTGTCTGCAACAATGGGCTTAAACATAAATAAGATTGTTTTCCTGGCACAGAATCGGCAAGTGTTTCGATCTGCTGTACATAGGGTCGCTATGAGTTGGACTCGACTCGACGGCACCTAACAACAACAACAAGTAATGGTATTTAAAATATTAACAGAAATCAAAAATAATTTAGCAATAAGGTAAGAATAGAATCAATCATAAAAAGATAATGTTAAAATAATAAAATAAGTGTGGTTAAATGAAACATAATAAAAGAAAACTAATTCATTACATGTAGGGATACTTGCTTAGACATATCAGTCAGAATTTGAAAAATAAAAGCTAAATATTAAGGATATCATTCAGAGGCAATAATTTTGAATGTAACACAATGGGAGAAAAATCTAGAAGACATAAATAAGAGGATGAAAGATACTGCAAAGTTATTAAGATGACACAATGAATTTTATATAGGAGACTGAGAATACAAGATATAAAATGTTGGAGGAGAGACAGTGTTTGAAGAAACTAAGCCCAATGGTTTTCTAGGATGGAAGATTTGTATCCTCTTATTTGAAAATTATTGTGAATATAAGCAGCATAAATAAAAGAAGCCCACTCTCATGAACATTGTAGTGAGCAGGAGACATATCCAAAGTGGTGTTAAAATCTGTCATACAAAAAAAGGTAGACTACCTACAAAAGAAAGGCAAGTTAGCCAGGTATGGCAGCACATACTTTTAATCCCAGTAATTTGGGAGGCAGAGGCAGGAGGCTTGCAGGTTTTAGGTTAGAGGCAGTCTGTGCGACTTAATGAGAGCCAGTCTGAAAATACAAAGTAAAAAATAGGCTGGGGATATGGCTCAGTGTTGAGTGCTTGCAAAAAGTATGTGTGAAGTCCCAGGTTCAATTCCTCAGTACTGCATGAAAAAAAAAAGCAATTTTGCTGACAGTGAACATTACAATAACAAAAAACATTTAAACAGTTAAATAGTACTTGTATAGTTCTAGCAGTAAAAAACTTTAAACTAGACTCTATATCCAGGTAAATTTAAATTTCACTCAGAAATGAAAGTAAAAAAAGACATTTCCCAGCAAAGAAAAATTGAGATAATTTAGCACCAAAGATTCTCTGAAGAAATACTTTTTGAAGAAAGACTGTTAAGCTTCACTATAACTTTTATTAATGTAAAAGATATTTTTTCAAAATTCTATCAATATGTACATGTGTTTCTCTGCTATTCATAGAGTTTTCAATGAGCGGGCTGTGGTTCCTTCTCCCTGATCTGTGTTTGTCTGGAAGCTCAGCTGAAACCTGCCCACCCTGTATGGCCCTGCTGGTATCTGAAATACCAGCAGCATTGCTTTCAGCACCACAGTAACATGCAAGGCCCACAATATAACAAACTGACAAAATAGTGAGGAGTGTAGGGAAAAAGTTGTCAGGAAGGACCAATCCTTGGAGAAGGACATTATGTTTAGGCAGGTGAAAGAAAAAAGAAAGACTCTCAACTAGATGGATTGACACTGTAGCTTCAACAAAAGGCTTATACACAAAAAAGTCATGTGCATGGCACAGAATGGGGTATTATTTTGTTCTATTGTACATAGGGTTGGTATGAGGTGGACCCAACTCAACAGCACCTAACAACAACTATATGTATATACACAAACACACATATAGGTATGCATGCATTGTTATTGTTAGGTGCCATTGAGTCGGTATCTGACTCATAGCCACCCTGCATACAACAGGCGAAACACTATTGTCAGTGCTTGTTTGCTGTTCATAGGGTTTTCAAACGTGGATTGATTTTTGGGAGTGGGTTTCCTAGTTCATTTCCCAAGCCTACAGCACCTGCTATTCCCCGGCAGTCTCCCATCCAAGTACTAACCAGGCCTGACCTTGCTTAGCTTCTGAGATCTGAGAGGATCGGAAGGCTAGGTTAGGGCTGCAGGCTTCATGCATGCATTAGATGTTAGATATTACTAGATGCAACAGTGATTTTTTACATCTTTAATGAGGTATATGGTTAATTGACAAGTAAAATGATATCTATTTATGGTGTATAATGTTTTGTTTTGGTGTGTGTATACATTGTGAAATGATTACCATTATGTTTTGTGTGTGTGTGTCTGGGTCAGGCCGTTCAAGACCTATGCTCTCAGAAATTTTCAAATACACAATACTAAACCTGTTAATGTTAGTATTCAGATAATCTGTAATCTTACTGATTGCTTAATATTTTATTTATTTATTTAGCTTATCTGTGGTATTGAGGATTGATCTCAGGGCCTTATACATGCTAGGCAAGCCTTCTACTACAGAGCCACATCCTTAACCCATTACTGATTGCTTTATTTTCTTGATCCATCAATGATCATTATGGATGGGTTGATAGTTTTCCAGTTGGGCATGTAGTAGATTTATCAGTTTCTCATGTACTTGTAATCTGACACTATTTTATTGGGTCAAAAAACTGTTAATCTGATAAATTATCTCTGCTATGTTTGCACAATGGCCTTCATTATAAACAATGTTTTGGTCTTCAAGTTTATCTGATCTTGATCTAGGTAAGCCATATCACATGTAATAAATATTTTAGATCCAATCTATCAGCTGCATCTTTTACTTAATCAATTTGTATTTAACATAGTACTAATGTACTGTTTCTTTAGTGTAGGCCTGTCCTTGAGAATATACTACTTATTTGTTTATTCTTTCTTAAATTTATATTTGAATTGATATCTATAATTTTACCAATAATTTTGAATTATTATGAAGACATTTTCTCTTTTAATTTCTTATACATTTTAAAAATTAGTCTATAGATGCTCATTTTATGCTTTTTTTTTCTTCAGAGCAAAAGAGCTTCATTTTGATGATACCTAACTTATCAATGTTTCTTCTTATTGTGTTTTTGATGTTAACCTTCAGAATACTTTGCTTGCCCTAGATTCTGAAGGTTACAGAATTGTTCTAGATTTTCTTTTAGCCCCATTGGAAGGAGTGTATGCAATTACCAATTATCTCCTGCTGTACCTGAATAAATAATTCAGGAATTATTGAGACACAGACAGATCTGAAAGCTGGCTGAGTGGCCTGACCTTCTTTGACCTCAGTAGCCACTTACTACTTGGATCTTTGGGATTTTGGGACTCAGTCACTTCAGATTGGCTTGATAGTACTGATTTGGATAGTAGTTCCCATGGACATGGACACAGTGAAATGTATTTTGGCTAGGGTTGAATTATGTTGTACTAGATTTTGTGAACCAAGATGTGAAATCAATCTGAATAGACACACCTCCATTTGCAGACACAAAGAGGTTGGTAGTTTTAAAGAAAGGGACCCGCTTTGTAAGGGTGAAATCTGTCTCATGAATGGACAGACAGTTCCTCCTTCTCTCTCTTGAAGTTTTCAAGAATAACTACAGAAAATACTGGGAGTGCAACATCCCAAGGAAAGAGGAGAGCTAACTAGAAAAGCCCAGGCTCTATTCCAGTCTGCTGCTAGAAGCATAATGTTCTTCAGCACTTTAGCCTAGGGTTTCATGTGGACCTGAGATATAAAACCCAAAATGGAAGGCTTCGAGGCATTCCACAGCTACAGTTCAAGTGGGGCATGTGCACATGAGACTCTGCCCTGTGTAGCTTTTCTGACCTTTGGGGGTCTGGTTCCTAATAAATCCAAATAAATTCTAGTTTTATGACATGCATATGTGCAATAAAAAATAATATACCCACTTTATGGAATGTGTATCTGCAAGTGTTCTATTTCAATGATTCACAAAAGTTGGTGATCAGTGCACAATTAACCTGCTTCACAGGATTTATTTCTCTATTTTTTTCATCTTTGGGAAGTTTAAGTCTCTTCCCATTTTATAATTTCATTTCTAGCTGCAATAATTTTACTCTTAATACATGGAATAAATAATTTCATCTATTGTATACTTACAACTAATAGTCTTCCTTTTATTCTCATGGTTTTTGGAAAGTTTTTCTTAGCTAATATATAACCATAATACTCTGATTCTAATACTTTTGCTGCAGTTAGAACCTGTAATTTACTGTGTTACTGCTGTTTTAAAGTGAGTGTATTCTCCAGATACTTTATTCTTTGGCCTCTAAATCATCAAGATATTAGTTATGCAGCAGAATGTAATCATATCTAATAATATTTACTGAAACATTTTGCAATAGTGAAAATTTGGAAGCAAGTAGCATGTCCATTTTGATAATCAAATTATATTTATATAAACAAATAATAGTCACAAAATTTTCAAAAGTACTAGTTAGATGTACCACAACATAGAAAAAATAATTGAAAGAATATTGAATAGAGAAGCCAATTCCTGAAACACACAAATACACACACATACACTAAAAATTTTGGAGCAGTTATAAAAATTGAAGAAAACACAAGAAATAGTACAGCATTTTGCTCAAGAATGTACACAGACATGCACACACATATATGCATACACCCTGCCTTGAAAGATTCATACAGTCCATTTGGGTTTTGGAAGTCTGTTACAAAGAACATTACACGAGGACTGGACAAAAATAATGAAGACTTGTACCTATCTGCAGTGATCTATTAAATAATATGCGTATTACAAAATCTATGTATTGAAATATACTCTGTGAGATATATACAATGTGTAATACATGTTACATATGAAATCTGAAGTAAATGCTAAGAAATACAAATAGGTGCTAAGACTAAGTAAAAAGGCAATTGTCTTAAGATGTGAGTGATAGTAAAGTGGCAGGCGACTTTTGATAATATGTCATTAAATGAATTTCTGAGTAGTATGATGTATACATTGAAAAATGAATGATGAGTTACAATCATCCATGAGCAAATTCTAAGTCAAAAATTATTGTAAAACTGTAATTGAGAAGACTGACTGACTTTGTCCTTATTTTCAAAGAAGGGAAAAAGTTTTTTTTTCGATGTAAAATTATTAAGTTAGCAGAAGCCCTAAAGAAGAGGCTTGAGGGAGTTCCAGTTCCTGAGAATTGGGGTCATGAATATCAAAAGACAGTGAGCAGGTAGTTGGAATGTGGATTAATTCATGGAAGTTCATGTTGCCGGATCCCATTTGCTTTTTGACAAGGTTATCCGACTGTTTAAATATATTAGGTATGTCCTGAGTCATTATTTTTGTTCAGTTCTCATAATATTGAAAAGATTTTCAAAGTTATGGGGTAAATTATAGTGAAATTCAGACAGATCTGTTATACCAGATCAAATGTGGATAATAATCATTGTCCCTTAAGAGAGTAATTTGTACTAGATTTCCTAAGAAATATGTACTTGTAATGTTTCTTTAGTGCTTTCAGAGATAGCATAAGATACAAGTATGATCTACCATATTAGATTAAGGTATTGTGGTCGTTGTTTTTAGATGCTGGACTCAGTGATTCTAAATACAACAGAACAAAATACTCCTGGACACTGTGCCATGCCCAGCATTATGTCACTGCTTCTCTGCTATTCAAAGGATTTTTAATGATTAATTGTTTTGGGATTGTTTCAAGAATGAGCTGTCAGGTCCTTCTCCTGTTTAATGGGCTGCTGGGGATCGAACCCAGGGCCACAGACAGTGCAGAGCAAACACTCTACCAACTGAGCTAAACCCCAGCCCAGACTAGGGTAATGGGCCCAATTAATTTAATGTGTACAAATGTAAGGTGCAATACACAGCTGTTCTCTGTAAAATAGCTGCTCAAATACAAATTGGGGAGATTTCAAAGACAAATATTTAAAACAATTTAATTTTAACCACCTATATACATTTTATAAATGTGCTTCCCTACATAGAAATTTACCATATATTCTCAGATCTAATCTGCACTCTTTCAACAGTCTTAGAGGGCTAGAAAATCAGATGCCAAATAGAATAGTGTGTGGATTGGATTGGAGAGAGTGGTCAATAGCTCTTCCCTGGAATCCTAACTATCACAGTTTGGTTTTATGAGAAATAGACACTTTTTTATCTTTTAATTTGAATAGCAGACAGAAGAGATTAATTGAAAAAGACATCTTTTTCATTAATTTAGAAATAGACACTTTTTTATCTTTTAATTTCAATAGCAGACAGAAGAGATTAATTGAAAAAGACATCTACGAAAGGTAAATAGAAGGGAGCAGAATCAGAAGAAAGGAAGTACCTCAGATTAAACACAGTTCTGATAAGGGCTCCCCCAGACTGAAGGGGGATATCTGTATATCAAGATTGCCCTCTTAAAAAATCCGGTGTTGGGGAAGAATGGCTTCTTTCTAGTAATTCCTACCAGGTATAATGATGGGGTCAAATAACATGAGATAGAATTGTTTGATATTAATGAGGCAGTGGATTCAAAAACTTGGCATGTAGAGCCTGGCAGGGTTATGCATGTCTGTAATGCCAGTGACTGTGAAGGCAGAGGCTGGTAGATCACAAATTCGAGACCAGAGGTAGTCTGTGTAGCTTAGTGATACCCTGTCTCAAAAAAGAAAAGGGAAAAAAAAAAAAAAAAGGAGGCTGAGCATGCAGCTCACTGGTCCAGCACTTGCAAAGCATGCAAGTGTGAAGCACTAGGTTCAACTCCCAGTACCGCAAAAAACAAACAAACAACAAAAAAACTTGGCATGTGAAGTTGTCTAATCAGCTCTGCTTTCTGTAGGAGGTCCTGTTGAAGACAGATCTAAGTATAGTGTTTCTACAACCATGATATATGTGTGTATTCATGTTAATATTTTGTCTCATGGAATATAAGTAAATTACATGCTCCTTCATGTTTCAAGGAATGATATGTAAGGGAATAAAAACATGATGATTGGTCTTGAATGTTTATAATTTTAGAAAAAATTATTAATGTTTACAAAGGAGAATTCTATTTCTGATAAAGACATATCTTATGAAAAGAGCTTTCCAAGAATTATGGTCTGGCTTCTCATTGCATGAAATTTAAACATATAAATTAATATCATCTGCATATCAGAATTATAGGCTTGAATTGTTTTTTCAATGTTATTTTAAATGCTGATGCCATTAGTAGTCATATGTGAATAAAATGTATTGCTAATATGAGATGCCATTTTGACAATTTAATTTCAAAGAGTTTGTGAAAAACTTTGTTTTTATTTCATGATTTTCTTCTGTACCTACTAGGTTCTTCTGAGTTAATGGGAAATTAGCAGGATCTCATCCACCTATTTGCTTTCCCATGTAACTTTCTGGAATCTTTGAATTTCCTGCTTCCTTTAATAGCACCTTTAATTAAAAATCCAATTTTGATAGTTTTGCTTTTCATAAGTAAAATAGAAAAAAATTAAAATTAAAAAGTCAAAATGAAAAAGTAAAAATCTATTTTTCCATTAAGGAAACATTTTTTTGTTTATGTATTACAGATATAATTCTGAATATATACTAAGGCTATTTTACGCAGAACAAAAATTGAGGGAAAAAGTGCTGATCTAGGAAATCACTTCATGGGGAGCCAGAGGCAGGAGGATTGAAAGTTCAAGACCAGAGGCAATCTGTGTAATTTAGTGAGACCATGTCTCAAAAAGTAAAAAAAAAAAAAAAAAAAAAAAAAAAAAAAAAAAAAAAAAAAAAAAAAAAAAAAAAAAAAAAAAAAAAAAAAGGAAAAGGGCTGGGAGTGGATCTCAGTTGTCCAGCACTTGCAAAGCATGCAAGTGTGAGGCCCTGGGTTTAACCCTCTTACAAGAAAATAGCAGGAAAAAATCAGCATAGATCACAAATGACATGAAGGTCACGACAGAGTAACCATTTAAAAAATAAAATTCCCTATATTCTACATGGTGCTATTGAAAAATATTACCCATAGGAGGTCAAATACATAATAGAAAAATTTACTATTTCTTTCAAAGTATACCAAAATCTAACAACAAATAATTACCATTTTAAGACCACCTGCCTAGAAATATCTATCATTCTATCATCTGTGTAATAGGAGTCTCAGTATGAGTCTCTCACAAGAGAGAATGAGTCAGGAAAATATACATGTATACAGAGAGAGAGAGAGACAGAGAGAGATGAGAGAGACAGAGAGAGACGACAGAGACGACAGAGAGAGAGAGAGAGAGGACATGGAGGGAGAGGAGCAGGACAAGACATGACAAAAAACTTGTAAACTTTGAAACATTAAAATAGAACTGCAGTAAGATCAGCAAATTTCAAATAAGGTAAATAAAAGAAAAATCACACTTAGATATATGACAATAAAGTTGTTAAAAGCCAAAAGGAACATGAAAATCTCGAAAGTAGACAGAAAAAGTAATTGCCTATAGAAACCCAAATAAAATGAGTACTGACTTCTCATCAGAATCAACTGAGTGCAGAAGAAAACAGAAAGAAGGTAATCTTTCAGGAGCAGAAAGAAATTATAAGAGGTGAAAACCATGACCTCAGAGAAAATGAAGATCTAAATTGATTCTGTGAATGATGATTGTTGTATCATCATTTGAATCAATAAATGTGAAGAACAATTTGAGAAATTTTGCACACAGAAAAAAAGATGATCTGAAAGATTGAAATTATGAGATATAAATTGAGACATTAAAAACATAATAATAAAATAAAACATGTACTCATTCAAAAGAATGTTATAACCTAGAGAAATTAAAATCAGATGACAAACAATAACTTCTATTAACTTCTCAAAAGTGTTTGAAATAGCTACTACCCTTCTTGCATTCTTTTTTGTGTTTTTACTGAATTCACTATTTAAAACCTTTCTTGACTATTACAAATATTCAAGAACAATATACCACTAATAAATAATAGAAAAACAATAAACACTGTAATTAATTACCTGCAGATCGTATAATTTTCTAACAGAAAAATATAAATAAATCCAAATTAATGAGTTGGATATATTGAAATTTTGAGAAATATCCTCAGAATAAATGCAAAATTCCAGAATAAATACAAAATCAGCTCACACAGCCAAGAATAAACCTAATCAAAATACAATATGATGGATATATTTGAAGAGTGGTAGTAAAGACATAAATGATATACTAAAAAAGAAGAAAGGAAAAAAATATAGAGAAGTAATATTCCCTGTAAGTTTGTTTCATATTGTAAAGATGTCAATTTTCTCAAACTGTTATTGACAAAAATTGATAGACTATCTGAATAATGTCTGAGAGAAGATAGTAAGAAAGGTTTGAAATTAAAAAGCAATAAGAAACCATCTATTCCATAGTTTTGAAAGATGTTATCAATCCTGACAAGAAAATCATACTCATTCAGAAAGACAAATGTTGCATATTTTCTTTAATATGTGGAATTTAGATTTAAAGTACTCCCTCTCTCTCTTTCTCTCTATCTCTCTCTGCTCTTCCCCACACACATGCACACACGCACACACACATTATCACATCAAAGTACAAGGAGGACTATTTTGGGGATCTCCTAGATCAGCAATTCTTTCCCTCAATTTTTGTTCTGCATGAAATAGCCTTAGCATATATTCAGAATTATATCTTTAATACATAAACAACAAAATGCTTCCTTTATAGAAAAATAAGTTGATTTTTACTTTTTCATGGGAGGGGAGAAGAGAGAGCAAGGGAGAATAGTGGGGTGTATAAATATGAGCAAATATCATTATATACATGTATGAAGCCTGCAGCCGTAGCCCTGTAGCATCTGATCCCATCAGATCTCAGAAGCTAAGCAGGGTTGGCCCTGGTTAGTACTTGGATGGGAGACTGCCTGGGAACACCAGGGTATAGGCTTGGGAAAGGGACCAGCAACCCATTCCCCAAAATCAATCTGCCATTGAAAACCTTATGAACAGCAGAAAAGCACTGACAATATTGTTTGGCCTGTTGTCCATAAGGTTGGCATGAGTCAAATACCAACTCCAAGGCACCTAACAATAACAACAACCTGTATGAATATGTCATAATGAAACCCATTCTTTTGTACACTAAAAATAAAATAACATAAGAGATAAATAAATTAAGAAAATAAAAGAAAATCACACACGGAAGAAAAAGAAGAAAGTCCAGAAACCAACTTGTGCATGTGTGTGTTTGTGTATACATTGTTCACAGTATTACTGTACAAGGAAGATGGAAGTTCAAAATGGTAGCTTCTGAAATTAGAACTTAACTTTAATACAATAAATCACAGAAATATCAAATATGTAAGCATAAAACACTAAGCAGAACTAAATATAAATAAATATATATATATAAGCTTGTAACAAAGTAAGACATCAAACCCGCAATGACTAGAACAATTGAGTATGTAATATAAGCACCTCTTTGTGTGTAAAATGACATAAACATTTAAAAGAAAATTCCAAAATAAAACATAAACTCTTCATTCTTAAAATATTTCATTGTAAAGATTTTAAATAAAAGTAACTCATAAATAATAGAAAACAATCAAAATACTTACCAAAACATTGGTAGAGGAAATGAAGAGGCAGCTCAAAAGAAGTATGTTTTACTACTGCAGGTTTTTTAATGTAAAATTTTGCTAGAAATAATAAATACACATTACAGAATGAAGATATATTTCATTCTTCCAAGCCACAAGTATACAAATAAGTCATTGTTTGGGACTAGCAGAGGCCTGGGAAACAGCTACTTCCATGTATTGCTCTTGGGAGTGTAGATCTGTTCAAACTTTCTGGAGAATTTTTGATAACAGGAAAAATTCTCATCTGACATGACCTGGATGAGTAATCTGTATTAATTGAAGAAGTATTTGATATTCCTACTTTAACATTTTTTTTCATTTTGAACAAAAGCAAATTAACATACTTATTGACTAATGCAGCTATAAGAGTAAGACCTTTTCTTGGTATGTAAATTCTTGGTATGTAAGGCATGGATCAGAGTCCATCACTGCTTTGCTTTGTATTCTCTTTTTAAGGATTTTTTTTTTTTTCATAAAAAAAATTATACTTGCATATGTGGGCTACAAATTCTAACAGTAAAAATTTTAAAGTAACTTGAAACAACTTTCAAAGAAATCTCTAGGATACTTTTCAAATACAGAACTTATACATTTGTCATTTAACTTTAGTAAACTTATCAAAGTTCCTGTCTCTAGTAGAGTAACATAAAAGATTAGGCTTCAACAGAGGAATTTTGAGAAGACACAAATCAGTCCCTAGAATTCTACCCTGACCCTCCAAAATGCATGCCTTTCTTGAATGCAAAATACATACAATTATATCTCAATGATGCCAAAGTCTTATCTCTTTATTATTTTAATTTTAATTAATTTTTATTTTGTTCCCTTTATTAGTATTTAACTGGGATTTGGCTCAGTTGGTAGAGCACTGCGCTGCAGTCTCTGAGGTCATGAGTTCAATTGCCAGCATCGCCAAAATGGGAGAAGGGCCTGGCAATCCACTTCCAAGGCAATCCCGAAACAGTCAGCCATTGAAACCCCTATGAGGGTCGCTATGAGTCGGATACCTACTCATCGGCACCTAACAACAACAACAATTAGTATTTATGGTGGAGTATGGAGTAATACAACGTTGTCCTTTTGGTCATTTTAAAAAATTTTTAAATCTAAATTTAAGTTTTTTTTTTTCACAGAGGCATTGGACCCAGGGCTTTGAGCATGCTAGATAAGTGGCCTACCACTGATCTTTTGAGACAGGGTATCTCTAAGTTGTGCCTCTGACCTGGAATTCGCAATTCTGCTTGTGCCTCCCAATATGCTGAGTTTGCAGGTGTGCACTATGGTGTTTGACCTCATTCTAGCATCAGTTCTAAAGTCAAAAGTCTCATCTAAATGTTATCTAAATCAAATACGAGGGAGACTTGAGGTACACTTCATCCTGGTGTTTGATTCTTTTCCAAATAAGAATCTGGGAAAACAAACAAGTAATGTACTTGTGAAATACAATGGTAGGGCAGTAATAAGATAGAGATTCCTGTTATGAAGTATAAAACTGAGAAAACAAGGAGTGGTACATCCCAATCAAGTTCAAAACTTAGTTTAAAAAATTCCACCAAGTAGTAGAGCTTGAGAATAATCACCTTTGGATCAATTTACCACCCTACATGGTTGTTATAAGGTTCTCTTACTGGTAGAAGATACCTGAATTCCCACTATCTTTTTGCGAGGTGCAAAGAGAGCTCTGGTGTTCCTTTCTGTTCTTTATAAAGCCACTAATGCCATCATGAGGCTAAACCCTCATTAGCTCACCTAAACCCTCATTAGCTCACCTCACATCATTTTGGAGATTAAGGTCTCAACATATGAATTTCAGGGAAGAAAATTCAATCCATAGAAAAGAGGATGAGTATAGTTTGCATGTAGGAAAAATGTAAACATTTTAACTATATAGTAGATTGTGGTACATTTAAAATGTCCACAAATTCTTTGATGTTTTTTCTACCAAAAAGTGAAGTTTGTTTTCCCCTCTTGTAAATATGAGCTGACTGAGAGACTACTTCCAATAAGTTTGTTCTAGAACTAGTTATTTTTAGGACTAGAAATCTCTTCTTTTTTACTTTAGAATCATGAGCCACCATGGCAGTCAGACTTTCCTGCTGGAGAGGCCATTTGGAAAGGCAATGATACCACAGGAGATGGAAAAGAGCCTAGGCAGGCATGGCTTCCCAGACTGCCCACCATGGTAATGGGCAGATAAGTGATGCTATTTTAGACCTTCTGTACTACCCAGCTGCTAGCGAAATCTATGGTATGACCCCGACAAATACTACCTAAAGGAAAATAGGCCTGGAAATACCTGCCTGGATTCCTTACCTGAAAAATACTAGGTACAATGCAATAGTTATTTTAAACCTCCTTACTTGGGATAGTTATTTATGAAACAAAATATAAATAAAACAAAATACCAACTACCAAACTTCTTACACTTCCTTTGTCCTTAGAAAATGTTTTCATTAAGAATGAGAGCAGGCCCAATCCAATAAATAAATACATATTGGCTAAATAATCAAAGTAAAATGCATCAGAAAAGAATTGCATTTTTATTTCTATAGTTTAGTCATATTTTTACAGAAAACCTGCAAATACCCTCTATCAGTTTTTATTGTTTTCCTTTATATGGCCTGTGTTACGTTAATTACATTTCCAAATTCACATGCACAGGTCTCTGTAGGTATACATCAGTTCCACTTATCTAAGTTTGGCATTGATTTCCATTTCTAGTCTGAAATTGGGAATATTGCTAATTTAACAACCTGCTCATATAAAAGAGACCATTATTCAGTATGATGGGACCTGCTGGGAACAATTTCCTGGATCACATCACAAATGTTGTCAATGGTAAAATGCGGACACTGTGACAGATGGAACACACAATTCACTGAGAGACATTCTCACTGTTTAAAATTGAATGTTTGTGCCCCAATCTCCCTATTAGAGGAAAAAGTAAAGATATTTGTTTCTGGATCTTGGAAATAATCTATTGCATCATTCCATGTTATTGATGATCATTTTTTAAAAATCTATGTCCTCATTGAGATATTATATTCAGATAAAGGTACTATTATTTTGCTTTATGATTCCATCTGTTTTAATATGAAGTATAATGACAATACCTGTAGAGAACATTCTAGGAAGTAAAAATATCAGCTTGCCTTGCAGCATTTCCTATGGATATGTCATGCAAAGCAGATGGCCTAAAGTCATTTGATAATATTGAGCATCCTTGTTAAACTTGTATGAAATCTTTCTAGCCATTTAGTCTATCACATAAAAATTATTTCTGCAACCATGAATTTATTTATTAACCAAATCATTCATTCTAACACTATCTAACTTTTCAATGTAGTGCTTATTAATGTTAAACAGCTATTGAATTTAAGAAATCATAGTGAAAAAAGTCTTGACTATAATTTTAACTTCAGAATTTTTCATAGCCATTATTATGCTTTATTTTGAGTGTGAGTTTCCAAAAGTAAAAAAAGCTGTATTCTAGAGTTATCTGATCTATGGCAATGAACTCAGGCAAAACCTTTTGCAACTAAAATGACTAAATGTGTATTTAATAATTTACAGGTTTCTGGATCATAATAGATATTTTCAATAATTCCAGAAACTTTTATATTATTAAATACACATTTAATAATATACAGTATATAAAAATTACTATATTATATTTAAAGAGTACTACATTCTAGAACCAAATTGTAACCCATAGTGAATGATAAAAAAGTTTGATAGTCTTCCACATTTCATCTCATCTGTAAGTGATATGCTTATATATCATATTGTATGATGTATACTCTTATTGAGAAAGGTAAAGAAAGCAGGGATGGATTTCTTTGTGAGTTCCCTCACCTTGCCATCAATTCATTCCAGGCTTTGCTTTTCTACCTTAGAACGATTTATACTATGGACACAGCAAGTTTCTGCACAGGGAAAATGTTATACTAACCTAAAAATGAGCAGTGAATTGCCCTCAAGTGGAGAGTCCCAGCAGTGTAGCTGCCAGATGTCAGGCTCACTGCAGTTAAACTGTGGGAACTACTATGTTTCCACATTCATAATTTGTGGTTCCAATACATGTGGAGTTCTATTTCCACTTACTGCACAAGAAACCATTTGTAGGAAGTACAAAGTCATGAGGCAGGATGATTTTCCTATTCTTCCCAGGATTATTTTGTTTTAATGACTGGACAATGGAATTTCAATATAAAAACAAAAGAATGTTTTAAAAATTAGGACGAGAATTTTAGATCATACAAATTAGGTTTTTTTTCTGTACTCATCATATAATATTACTTGACTCCCAGTTGGATGTTATTTTAATGTTAATAGCAATACTCATTTTCCTTCATTTTCACTTGCTATAGACAAGATATTTTATAAAAATCCTATTTTTAAGTGCAAATGATTTACAATAAGAGATTTTAAAAGGTCATTTGCTGAATCTTCTAGGAGAAAGAATGTTGGTAGACAATGATCATTAATATAAATTCACAACTTTCATAGAATCATTTGAGACAAATAATCTAAAATTGCTGGAGGTAAATCTTTTAGTGAATAAATAAATAAGTAAATAAGTAAATAAATTTTAAAACACAAGGAAAATAATTTAATCTCAAGAAATTTGTATTCTTCAGTTTCAAAGGCAGTAATAATAATTTTAAAAATCAATATTTGGATTATGATTCATACATACACAATGAAACCATATTTTAGGCACTGGAAATACATTCTGAAAGCTATCTCAGATTTTGTGTATTTTTAGGAGGTTATGTTTTTCATAATTAAATACAATAGTTGAGGTACACCAAATAAGAGAATTTTAACTGGTTATTTTGACTTTGCTTCTATAGTATTTGCTTCTTTGAAAAGTAAAGTCTGATGGAAAATAAGTTATATGTCTTTTTGGTTTTACAAGTAGCACACAGAAGCTCCTTTCATTTAGTTAATCCAAAAGTGGGAATATGTTTGAACCTGGAATTTTACTGCCACATAATTTCTCTGCACTATTAGGGCACCTATTTTGCAATGAGAAGTTATCAAGCCATAGAAAAAGACATTTTGATTATAATCATGGGAAGATGAATCGTGTTCATTTTTAAATATAGAGACATAGTATTTCACTTTGAAGCATTCTGGGCCAACAAAAGTTAATTTATTTTCAAATATCAGCAACAATAGTCAAGACACTACTCAGCCAATCAGCATTAGAAGTATTATATTTAACTTTCATTTATCTAGACTTGGGTTATCATTAAAAGACCTTGTTGTGTCCTTGTTCCTGGGAAAATGAAAGAGGTAGTATATGAGGCTGAAGTAAGCTGTAGATTGGCAAGAGAGTCTCTCTCTATCTTTGAAATTGCACAGCCAGTCCCAGCAGCAACCGAATCTCACAAGGTCTCTGTGCTGCCATCTGCCATCCCTGTTTCCTTCTAGGCATTAAACTTGGATAAAGTGAGTAAAACAGATATTCCATTTTATTTCACATTATACTTTGGGCTCAGATAAATAGTTATTTTCTAATGATTATATACTGTACACTAACAAAATAAACTTTATTTTATTAAAAATTCATATTAGCCAAAATTATAATTTGTATTTCACTGGAACTATCTGAAGCAATCATTTACCATAAATAATATCAACATCACACTGACATTTACAAAAAAGGAAAATAAATAAATATATAAATAAAAAGATTCAGTTTCCTTTCCTATAGATGAAAGACTATATGATTTTCATCAGGGAAGAAAACTTTCTGGCAAGATTAATGACCTAACCAAAGAAATATAATCCCCCATTCAATGGTTCACTCATTCATTTATTTATTAATTTGTGTGTTAGTACATACATTTAACTTGTACTTTTTATTACTTTCTAGATGCAGAAAAAGTTTTACTATTAGATATGGACTGAATACAACCTGTTGAGCAGAGGACATGCCCTCCTGAGGCTTGTATGTCCATCCTCATAAGATATGAAAAACAAAAATATAAATAAAACATATGATGACACTATACGTTCAGTACAATGTTGAATAGATGTAGTGGGAACAAACTCCTTACCTAATTGTAATCTTTGGGCAGGGAGAGAGCATTAATTTTTTTCTTTTTCATATTTAAGTCAGTTTTCAGTAAAGATGTAAAATTTCCTTTAGTTTCCACTGTGTTAGGAATTTTTGTCAGGAATAGATGTAAGATTCTGTCAAACTTTTTGGCCTACATCGAGAAAATCACAAAATTTTAAAACAATTTAATTAATATGATAAACCATTGATCTTCATTTGCTAAACCATCTGCATTTCTAGGAATGCTTGATCAAAATATTTAGCCTTTTTATATATTATCAAATTCAAATAGGCTACAATTTTCTGTAAAATTTGCATATGAGTTAGAGATAGAGAGGATTCTGTAATTTTTATAATGAATTTTCTGGTTTCAGCATTAGACTAAATTTAGCTCTTGTAGAAGGAGGTAGGTAGAATTAATTTTTAATTTTCTCAAATATTTTGGCAAAATTGCTGTTATCTAATCTTGAAATGTTTGGTAAGGTTCACCACTGAAACAATCTGGGCCTAGATAAACCTCTGTGGGAAGATTTTAAACAATAAACTTACTCTATGACTATTCATATAGTTTTCCTAAACAAGTTTTGATAGTTTGTGTCTTTCAGGGTGTTTTCCTATTTAATCTAAGTTGTCTAATTTTTAGGCATGTTGTTGTTGTTGTTAGGTACTATTGAGTTGGTATCTGACTCATAGAGATCCTAGACCCTACTTACAACAGGCAAAACAGTATTGTTACTGCTTCTCTGCCATTCATAGGGTTTTCAATGGTAGATTGTTTTTTGAGAATGGGTTACTGGGTTCTTCTCCCAAACCTACAGCATCTGGTATTCCCAGGCGGTCTCCCTTCCAAGCACTAACCAGGCCTGATGACACCTAGCTTCTGAGATCTGGTAGGATCAGACGCCACAGTGGTATGGTTGCAGGAAGTTTTTAGGCATATGTTAATTATTTATAGTTTTTTTTAACCTTTCATTGATTTTTTTAGGAATGTTACTCCTTTCATTCTTGATGATTAGAATACTTGCACTTTTCCCCTATTTTTGTGATTGGTCTTATTGAGACTGTACACATTCTACTGATTTTCTGAAAGAATCAGTTTTTCTATCCTCTAATTTCCTTTTTTTCTTGCTTCATACTCATTATTTTCTAGTTTGGTTTATATTATGTTTTGTCTTCCAGTTATTTTGTTTCCTTAGCCTTTATAATTCTTTCTTCTTTTTGAAAAACACAGAAGCTGATGTAATTTATTTGAAATTATCATTTTGTTTTACAGGCATTTAGTACATTCTCCACCTTAGTAATCCCTTAATTATTTAATTAATGCTGTTATAAAAATTCTGATATGTAGTTGTTATGGTTCGAATGTGAAATGTACCCCCAAAACTCACGTTTGGTATACTTGGTCCCTAGCTTGTAGTGTTATTTTGGGAGATGGTGGAACCTTTAGGGAATGGGTCCTACCTGGGGGCCTATCCTTGAGGTCACATCATGTCTCAGCTATTCCTGCCTCTCTCTCTCTCTCTCTCCCTGCTATCTGTCCACCATACACCTCTGTGGACAGCCTCCTCCTCCACATATGGTGGCCTACATGAGTTTTTCCCTCACCACAAGTGGCCAAGCAACAATGGACTGAACCCTCTTGAGATTATAAGCAAAATAAATCCTCCTTCCCTTTAAGGGGTTACTTTCAGGTTGCTTTCAGGTATTTTGTCACAGTGACTAGAAAAGTAACTAACACAAAATCAGTACCAGGAGAGTGGTCATTGCTGTGACTAATCTTGATGATGTGGTTCAGAAGCCCTTGGAACTGTCTGTTGGGAGAAATTCAGAAAATTCTGGAGATATGGACTATAGAAAAGCTGTAGTGGTATAAGCAAAGCTTAATGGATAATTCAGCTGAGAGCTCAGAAGACCAGAATGCTAACATTAGTGAAGGCCAGCCTCATGAGATTTCAAAATGGAACAAGGACTCATAATGATTTGAACTAAAGACATGTCACTTTATGGCAAATAATTTATCCATATTTTGTCCATATCCTGAGACTTTGTGGGGAGCTGAGTTAAAAGATGATAGTGTAATAGGACAATCTATAATAGGAAGGATGCCTTTAGGATATCTCAGAAATTGGCCAGATAATACCCACTGAAGGATCAAGGGTGTAAATATTTTTAACTCCTGTGAAAGACTTTGATTTGAGAAGATAACTCCAGGGTGACTTGTATACACAGGGCCAACTAGGGAAGTGTTTTCCTGTGTTTAGCCACCAAAATGCTCAGAGACTGTTGAGGATTTTTTAAATCTTCCCCACAACTAGGGTACATTATGACAGCCTGAGGGGCTGACCCTAGTTGACCCCAGGGCCACATCTTACTCACTCACACCAGCCCCTCCCATTGAGTGAGTAAAGATGGCATCTGGCCAGTCTGACCTGCCCTAACCACCCTAAATTTGATTGGCTCCCCTCAGCATTTCCAGTAAATAACTGTCCCCACCTGGCAGGTATGTCAGTTTACCTGCTGTACCTGTCAGGTGTGTGTCCTGATTGGCTAAACCCCAACATATGACCCCTCCAGGACCCTATAAAAGTAGGGCTCCTGGACCCCACCTCACCTCACTTCCCCTCACCTTACCATACCTGGACCCATCACCACGACCAGCACTCCCTACTCCACCGAGATCTTCAAGCAAGCTGGCGTGATCAAAACCAGGGGCCCCGAAGAGCCGAAGGATTCAAGTAAGCCATAAAGAGCCTCCCAATTCCTCCCATCCTTGGGAAGGAGGGAGATAGAGAAGGTGAGCTGCGAGAGGCAAGATCAACTGACCTCCATGGAACACCAGCAGCTGTGGCTGTGCCTTTAAGGCTGAGCTGTACCAGCACTCAGCCTGAAGCATTCCATGCTGCAGGCTTAGAATCAGCACTTAGAGGGCACTAGAGATTTGCACTTATAAGGGTCTCTAGCTTGTTGCACCCCATCAGGGGAGCACCCAATAAAATTTACCTTCCATGTTTCACCTATTGAAGGTCTCCCGAAGTCCTTTGTTGGTGCCACCAGCCATTACCATTCCAGTCTAGTGAGTCCCCGATACTCACAGGGTGTTGTTGTTGTTGTTGTTAGGTGCCATCGAGTTGGTATCTGACTCATAGCGACCCTCACAGGGTTTTCAATGGCTGTTTCGGGATTGCCTTGGGAGTGGATTGCCAGGTCCTTCTCCCATTTTTGCAGTGCTGGGAATTGAAATTGGGGCCTCAGAGACTGCAGCACAGCGCTCTACCCACTGAGCTAAATCCCAGCTTTGTACGGGGTGTTGTAGTGAGGCTCAAACCTTAGCTGGGCTAGAGCCTGAACTGCAACAAGAGACCATTGCAGCCATGGTCTATATGAGCCCAGCTACTACTCGGTTTCATAGTAGACCTTGGCTTCATTCTCATGATACTGATTTTGTTTTCAGAATGCAAGAGATTTTCAGAATGTAAGAGTTATGTAGTTATTGAAGATTTCATCTAAATTTCAAAGGAAGGTATGGGAAGGCAGAAAATATGTAGAGGAAAGAGAATCCCTATAGACTATCCTTGAGAGGGTGCAATATGAATCTGGGAGGGGGAAGCCTAAACTGAAGTGGAAACCTCAAGATTTTGAAGATGTCAGGAATGTGGGACATCTGCCAAAGGAACCTACGGGCAATGATTGGAACCAGCAAAGGGAGTGGCCACATGGGCTGAATCCAGAAAGCCATAGAGTTGGAAATACCTATGCCAGTTGGAGAGCACATTATGATACCACATGCTCCAGATTTTGGATACTGAGCTATAAGATTTTGTGTTTGCTCTGAAGGATTTTGGTCTTTAGAACTTGCTTTGGTTCAATGCTTCCTTGCTCTTCTCTTATTATTATTTCTCTTTTGGAGTGGAAGGCTTTACTCTGTGGCATTGTTTCATAGAAGTACATAACTTATTTTTTTATTTTATAGAGGATGGTAGCTAAAAGTTTGCCTTGAGTCTTAGAGGATATTTTGAATTTGGACTTTTGAACAATGTTGGAATTATTTAAGACTTTGGGGACTCTTAAAGACAGACTAAATGCTCTTTATACTGGGAGATGACTATAAGCCTATGGGGAGCAGAGATGGAATGTTGGTGATTTGTGAAGGAAGTGTCCTCCACAGGCTCATGTGTTAAATGTTTGGTTCCCAGCTGGTTGTGCTATTTTGGGAAGTGGTGGAAACTTTAGATGGTGGGGCCTAGATAAGTAAATACTTTACTGGAGGCATATCATTCAGGCTATCTCTTGCCTTCATTCCTTCCTATATCTATCTATGCCTCTTGTCTAACATGAGGTGAACAACCACCTCTTCTTTCCCATGCTCCTGCCAACATGATATTTTGCCCAACCACTTGGAGCTAAGCAACCACAGACTAAAAGCTCATAAATTGTAATCAAATCATATCCTGACAACTTTAAGTTGTTTCTGTCACAGTGAAAAAATTAAAACAAATATAAAAATTAATATAATAATATTTTTATTTATTTTACAATTGCTACTGTTGTTATTAAGTGTCATTGAGTTGGTTCAGACTCATAGCAACCTTATATACAACAGAAAGAAACACTCCCCAACACTGTGCTATGCCCAGCACTATTGTCAGTGCTTCTCTGCTATTCATAGAGTTTTCAATGGCAGATTGTTTGGGGAATGGATTGCCAGGTCCTATCTAGCCTGAAGAACCTGATATTCCCAGGTGGTCTCCCATCCAAAGACTAACCAAGCCAACCCACTTAGCTTCCCAGATATCCCACAGATCTCTGTCAGTTTGCCATACTTCGGGGCTTGATAATTGCTGATTCTGAAAGCCATGCCACCAGAATTACAGATACCACCATGGTTACCTATGATGGACAGGTTTCAGCTGAGCTTTCAGAGTAAGACAGACTAGAGAGAAGAACATGACTAACCTATTCTAGAACAATTAGCCATTGAAAACTCTCTCAATATCAGAGAAGCACTGTCAGATACAGTCTGAAAATGATTCCCCTAGGTTGCAAGGCACTCAAAAGAGGACTGGGGAAGAATTACCCCCCCAAAATAAAATCAACCTTAATGGCAAGAATGGAATAAAGCCCCATGGGCCTCTATTTGCTGATGTGGCACAATTCAACATTAGAAGGAACTATAAATATCCATTAATAATTGGAACATGGAATGTATACAATATGAATCTTGGAAAATTAGAAATCAACAAAAGGGAAATAGAGGCCATAAACATTGACATTCTAGGCATCAGTGAGCTAAAATGGACTGGATTGGGCTATTTTGAATTGGAAAATCATAGGGCCTACTATACCAGGAATGACAGACTAAAGAGAAATGGAGTTACATACATCGTCAAAAAATATATCTCAAGATTGGTCCTCAAGTGCAATGCTGTCAGTGATACAAAAATATTAACATGCCTATAGGGAAGGTTAGTTAATATGACTATTATTCAAATTTATACACCCAACACTAAAGCCACAAATGAACACAAGGAAGATTTTTATCACTTTCTGCTATATGAAATAGATAGCACATCCAATCAGTGTCTGTACTGATAATTACTGATGATTGGAATGCAAAAGTTGGAAACAAAGAAGTTCAGTAGTTGGAAAATATGGCCTTGGTGACAGAAATAATGCTGGAGATCACATGATAGAATTTTGTCAGACCAATGGTCTTTGGGGGGGCTGGGATTTGGCTCAGTAGGTAGAGCACTGTGCTGCAGTCTCTGAGGTCCCGAGTTCAATTCCCAGCCCCGCAAAAATGGGAAAAGGGCCTGGCAATCCACTCCCAAGGCAATCCCAAAACAGTCAGCCATTGAAAACCCTGTGAGGGTCACTATGAGCCAGATACCGACTCGACGGCACCTAACAACTACAACAACAACAAATGTACAGCTTTTATTTCCAAAGTTAAGTGAAATCTCTGATAAACTCACTGAGTTGCTGTCTAAAATAGTAATTGCACAATTATTTGCAATATGAAATTGGGAATATTTGATAATTTTATTAGTATACATTAAGACAGGAAAAAAAGATGATAGCATTGTTTGAAATAATACCAATAGTAAAAATCAGTTTTAACGAGGATGGCAAAAGTATTAGGAAATCAATCATCTTTAAGGTTAGTCTTAATTGTTAGCTGTAAATTAATTGTATGACTTAAAATTTAAGAGAACTATTGATGTAAGTATACAGTAGCATGTATTTCATTTTATGGGAGACTGTCACTGACGTTCATTGTATAAGTCAGTTCTCTGCCTATCAGCAGTATGAGTGGGAGGATTGGGATGAACAGTTTATTCTATTTTTATGTGTAAAATCACAGTAGTGAGAAATAACCTCATCCTTTGGTTAGCACACATTTTCAAACTGTGTTTAGATATGAAAAGATGCACTTAGATTTGAACAACTAATGTAAATGCAGTTTTTGTTGAAAATTATTATTTATACATGATAGATTGCTGCTGAATGTCAGTTTACACTTGGTTATATGACAGAGAGAAATTGGCAGTCAAAATATATCATCTGCTTGATTCAGTGCTAAAGAAATAACAGAAATTGTGACCACCAGTAGATTATGCTACCGAGAGTAAAGCTTATTAATGGGTTGTTTCCAGAAATGGAGAATGAGTTCTGGCTTGCTTTTACATCTCATGTCTTCTGTCTTTCCAAAGAAAGACAATCAAATGAAAATTGTGATTACAATTATTTTTTTCAAACTGTCCTGAAAACACCATGGTGGAACTTAATATATTTTTATGTATTCTTTTCCAAATTAAATTTATGGCACAAAATAATTTAAAAATAACAAAAAAATGAGGCACCACCACAGATGTTTGTGAAAATTGGGATTCATGCCTAGGTCAGTATATTAACAGATGTACCACTGAAGATATTACCTTCAAATTTACAGTTCTTATTTTGGTTATAAAAGTGTAATTATGCACTCATAAATTAATTTCTGTTCATCTCGTTTTAAAAAATAACCTGAAAAAGAGTGATACTATACTTTTCTAAGTATATACGTGCAGATATACATGTGTACATAAATATACAAATGTATACATATATGCATACATTCAAAACACACACACACATATTTGCACATCATACCTGAGACTACCATTAATCATTCCAAAACTTAGAAGAAACAGAGCCAAGCAACAATAGACTGAAAATTTCCAAAGCTAAGAGCTAAAATTAACCTTTTCTCTTAGAAAGTTATTTATCCCAGGTGTTTTGTTATAGTAACAAAAAGTTGTTTAATGTACAACCCTGCCTCTTCTCCCTATAAAGTATCATGGAAAATTAATTGCTCCACAGGAAGAGTGCCAAGGGAGCAAAAAAAAATAGAGCTTCATCAAGTAATACTAAAGAAGGGACAAATTTTATTTCCTCCAGGTATCAAGTTCAGGGCAAATTTAGAGCTGCCTTTAAGTATCTTAATTTAACTCTCTGTTATTGTATGGATTGGTTTGCTTAGGGTTACAGTTAAAAACTACTGAAACAATCAACAGGGCTAAAGGAAAGCCCACTGAATGGGAGAGAAATCTTTGCATCCTACATATCTAATAGAAGACTAATTTCTAGAATACACAAAGAACTTCAGAAAACAAATCCTGAGACAACCACCCAATATATAAGTGGGCAAAGGAAATGAACAGACACTTTTCAGGTGAAGAAGTTCGAATGGCTAAGAAACACGTGAAAAAATGCTCAATATCCTTAGCCATTAGGGAAATGCAAATCAAAACAACTCTGAGATTCTATCTCATTCCAGTAAGAATGGCCAAGTTCAATAAAACAAATAATAATGCTAGTGAGGAAGCAGAGGAAATGAAAATCTTTTACACTGATGATGAGACTGTAAATGACTTCAATTACTTTGGAATTCAATATGGAGATACCTTAGAAAACTAAGAATAGAACTGCCATATTACCCAGCTATACCACTCCTAGGAATATACTGAAAGGGAAACAAGTCATCATACTACAGAGACACCTGCATTTCCATATCTAATGTAGCTCTCTTCATAATCACAAGGATGTGGAAACAAACAAGATGTCCATCAACAAAAGAATGGACTAATAAATTGTGGTACATATACATGATGGAATATTACTTAGCAATAAAAAAGAATGAAATAATATCATTTGTTGTAAGATGGATGGAACTGCAGAATATCATCTTAAGCAAAGGAACCCAGGTCCAAAAAGAGAAATACCACAGGTTCTAACTCAAATATGGGAGCTAAATCATATGTAAAGGAAGAAAAATAGAACTATACATGTGTAGATACATAAAAACAAAAAATCAGCTTTAGATAAGTATGGGAAATATAAAAGGAGTAGAGACAAGAGAGGAGGAGACTGGGGGGAGGAGAAAAGCAAAGATTGTGGAAGGTGGGAAGAGGAAGGGAAACAATGTAGAAAGATAAAGAGGGAGAGGATAATTCAAATTAAAAGATATGGCTTTATAAATACATGGGAAAACTAAAGGAATATAACCCATAATTTCTTATAAGTTTTACTATATATTAATCAAAGGGTTCCATAAACTATGAAAGTTGAAAAAAGTGTAACCAAACATGATATAATAGTTGCACAATGGAAATAACAAAACCTTATTACTCTGTACCCCAGCAACACTAATTAATAAATGGGAAAAAACCCTGCAAACTGAATGGCTTACAACAATAGGAATTTATTCTCTCATAGTTGAGGAAGCTATAAATCCAAAACAAGGTGGTGGCAAGTCCATGCTCATGTCAAGGCAGTGGGGAACATTCCATAATAACTCTTCCTGGTGTGGGTGGTGGCCAGCAGCCCTTGGCATTTCTTGCCTTGTAGCACCATCTCTTCATTTCCTTCCTCCATCTTTCTATGGTCTTCCTCTGTGTATTTTTGTCTGTGTGACTTTACATTGCATTCTCCTCTCTGTATGTCTACGCCCAAATTCCTGTCTTCCTAGTATGACAAAGATCACTGGAGCAGGTCCCACCCTATATCATTTTGACTGCATCTTAACTTTGTTACAACTACAAAGCTCTTAATTCAAAATAAGGGTGTATTCACAGTTATCAGAGTTTAAGTCTTGAACATTTTCTGTGGGAAAGACATTTCAACCTACTATTCTCTTACTTTCCTCTCTCTCTTTCATCTATCCAATGATCATTTTAACATAATTTACTCATTAAAGTTAAAAGTAGGTGTCTCAGTGATGCAGATTATATTTTTAATTGAAAACAACTCTTTTTCACCATATGTTGTTGTTGTTGTTAGGTGCCATCGAGTTGGTATCCGACTCATAGTGACCCTCATAAGGTTTTCAATGGCTGTTTCGGGATTGCCTTGGGAGTGGATTGCCAGATCCTTCTCCCATTTTTGCGGTGCTGGGAATTGAACTTGGGACCTCAGAGACAGCAGTGCAGCGCTCTACCAACTGAGCTAAACCCCAGTCCTTTTCACAATATATCTAACACGAATGCATCATTTCACAATGAGAACTAGTTGCTTAATTAATATGTTATTAATTACTTCAGTTCTGATCATTTCAAATATCTTCATAAAATTTCTTTAAAACATGCTAAGAAGATAAAAATGTTCTTCTGCTATATCTTTGATTATTCCTTCATTCATTCTGCATAATCTTTAGTGCATATAAGGAAAGTATTTCCACTCCATATATTTCATCTTACCTTTCTTTGTGTTTACTATTGATCCTGATAATCAGAACCTTCAAAGAAAACATTATTGCCATATTTTTATCATTTATCTCAAAAAACTTTTTTTAATTGAAATTTTCTTCTAGATTTTTGGAGGTATTGTTCATTTCCCAGTGAATTCAAAATCATCTATGGAATCCATACATGGCTTTTGATTTCATTGCAAAATAAAAATTGTATGCCTTTACAGTGCACAACGCTATGGAATGGTTTAATCAAGCTATTCAATATGAATTAGTTCACATATCAGTTATTTCTGTTGTGGCGGGACAGTCATGCAGACGCAATCTCCACAGATATACGGGCACACATACACCTGGACCCCAGACACACCAGAGGGGATCCTAAGTCATCCCACTGCACTGTGGAGAAAGGTGAGGTCTGTGGAGGAGGCCCAGCTCCACGCGGACAGAGTGCTCCTTTCTGGCAGAGTCTTGCAGGCCAATTAGACACAATAAGAACAGTTTCGAGCGCAATCACCGTGCATGACAGACCTACTACAGACTCTCCCTGGGGGGGGTTGAATATCATCCCACCCACAAGAGGATTTGGTTCTCCCAAGTGGTCTCTCAAGTGGGCGGAAAGCCGCCCTGCGCCCCCAGCCCATATTTTTTAATTTTTGAGACAGGGACTTGCTGGGTTGCACAAGTTGCCGCTGATCTCGGGCTTGTGGTCCTCCTGTCTCCGCCCCCCAAGCCTCTAGGATTGCAGGCGTGCACCATCGCACCTGACTAGAAGTGTTTTATATATGTGTGCGAGCGTGTATGCATGGTTTTGGGTTTTTTTTTGTTTTGATTTTGTTTTTTTGTTTCTTGGGGTTTATGTTTTGTTTTGGTTTGGTTTGGTTTGGTTTTGTTGTTGTTGTTTGTTTTTGTTGTTTTGTATGGGGGTTTGAAACCAGGGTCTTGTGCCTATTCGTTTTGTAGGTGATGGACCGCCGCACTGTGCCCCAGCCCATATTTTTACTTTTTGACACTGGGTCTAGCTGGGTTGCACAGGCTGCCTGTGATCTTGGGCTTGCAATCCTCCTGCCTTCGCCCCCAAGCTGCTGGGAATGCAGGTGTATACCACCGCACCTGAATATAAGCGATTTTATACGTGGGTGGGAGCGTGTATGCGTAAGGTTTTTTTTTTTTAATTTTTATTTTCTTCCTTTCTTGTTTTACTCTCTTCCCTCTTTCTATTCTCCTTCTCTTTTTCTTATGCTATATATGCATCCTTGTATTAATTATTTTACCATCAGACCCCCACACATCTGTCAGCTTGCTATGGGGGCTTGCGTGTTGCAATGAGGCTGAGAGCTCTGCCACTGTAACCTCAGACATGAGCAGGGTTACCCATGGTGGACAGGTTTTCAGCTGAGCTCCCAGACTAAGACAGACTAGGGAGTAGGACCTGGCGAGCCACTCCCGAAACAACTAGCCATTGAAAACCCTATGGATAGCAGAGAGACACTGTCAGATATAATGCTGGAAAATGAGGCCCCCAGGTTGGAAGGCACTCAAAAGACTACTGGGGAAGAGTTTCCTCCTCCAAGTAGAGTATACCGTGATGAAGGAAAGGGAGTAAAACCCCAGGGTGCTCAACTTGATGATGTGGCATGACTGAAAATGAGGAGAAACAACTGTAAACATCCATTAATAATTGGAACACGGAATGTACATAGGATGAATCTAGGCAAATTAGAAATTGTTAAAAGAGAAATGGATCGCATAAACATTGACATTCTAGGCATCAGTGAGCAAAAATGGACAGGCATAGGCCATTTTGAGTAAGACAATCATATGGTCTACTATGCTGGGAATGATAAACTAAAGAGAAATGGGGTTGCATTCATCATCAAAAAAGACATTTCAAGATCTGTCATGAAATACAATGTTGTCAGTGATAGAAAAATATCCATACGCCTACAAGGAAGGCCAGTTAATATGACTATTATTCAAATTTATGCACCCACCACTAAGGCCATAAATGAAGAAAGGGAAGACTTATACCAGCTTCTGCAATCTGAAATAGATCAAACATGCAATCAAGACATACTGATAATCACTGGTGACTGGAACGCAAAGGTTGGAAACAAAGAAAAAGGCCCAGTAGTTGGAAAATATGGTCTTCGTGACAGAAATGAAGCTGGAGATCGCTTGATAGAATTTTGTCGGACCAATGACATTTTCATTGCAAATACATTTTTTCAACATCATAAACGGAGACTATACACATGGACTTCACCAGACGGAACCTACAGGAATGAAATTGACTACATATGTGCAAAGAGACGATGGAAAAGCTTTGTACAAAATGTCAAAACAAGACCAGGTGCTGATTGTGGATCAGACCATCAACTTCTCATATGCAAGTTCAAACTGAAGCTAAAGAGAATTAGAACAAGTATACAAGAGCCACGGTATGACCTTGAGTATATCCCACCTGAGTTCAGAGACCACCTCAAAATTAGGTTTCATGCATTAGACACAAATGATAGACCAGAAGAGTTGTGGCATGACATCAAAGATATCATTCAAGAAGGAAGCAAAAAGTTCTTAAAAACACAAGAACAAAAAGAAAAGACCAAATTACATGTCAAAAGAGAAACTGGACCTTGCCCTTGAACATCCAGCAGCTAAAGCAAAAGGAAGACATGATGAAGTAAAGGAACTAAACAAAAGATTTCAGAAGGCAGCTCGACAAGACAAAAACAAATATTATAATGACATGTGCAAGGAACTGGAGGCAGAAAACCAAAAGGGAAGAACACGCTCTGTGTTTCTCAAGCTTAAGGAAGTGAAGAAAAAATTCAAGCCTCGAGTGGCAGTAGTGAAAGATTCTACAGGGAAAATATTAAATGATGCAGGAAACATCAAAAGAAGATGGGAAGAATACACAGA
>VMDO01018026.1:0-43325 GCA_007922755.1 Pedetes capensis
TGCATTCTGCCGAGAGGGTGGACCTGCCTTTGTGAATGAGTCTTCCCTTCGCAGGCTCAGGCAGCTGGCCTCAAACTCCGAGGCCAGACATGAAGCCCTCATTCCACAGCCCCAGCAGGAGCCCGCTGACATTGTTGTTGCTGTTAGGTGCCATCGAGTTGTGTTCGACCCATAGCGACCCTTATAGGGTTTTCAATGGCTGATTGTTTCAGGATTGCCTTAGGAGTGGGTTGCCACGTCCTTCTCCTGTTTTTTTTTTATGGTGCTGGGAATCAAACTCGGGACCTCAGAGGCTGCAGAGTGGCACTCTACCAACTGGGCTAAATCCCAGGCCCCCGGTGACATGGCAGACCCAAAATCCTCTGGTCCCAGGGAACGTCTTGGGATACGAAGGCCGCTGCAGCCAGCGCCTGACCTTGAGGGGGGCCCCTAGCCCAGATTCCTCATAATTAATCCTGCTTAACTGCTGCAAAGTGATGACAAGAGGACCTAGTTTATGATCTCATTTATCACCTCCCTGCCACTAAAATATGAGACGCAAAGGCCCCACCCAAGCATTTGAAGAGCGGCCAGCAAAGGCGGAGTGTGAATTCCTTCCTCCACGTCGCTGGCTTGCAGCGTCGTCACCGGGGTGGCGTGGGGGGCTGGCTTCCCCCCATTTCATCTGGGATTTTCTTGTGGAGCAAACAGAAAGGAAACAGGCTCAAGTCAGATTTTATCTCCGGGCTCCACGTCCTCCCGAGCCAAATTAAATGCATGTATTCCATTCATACGTGGTAGGAGATTACAATGATGATAGACTTGGCTGCTCTTTTAGGACAAAGATGGCAGCTGTTTGCTTGTGGGAGGGAAGGCTTTGCGAGGTTAAGATCTCAGAAAGATGAGAATAAACACTCAAGAGTGTTTATATAGTGACTCACGAGTGAGTCACACAGTGGGATGTTTTCCCCGACTTCGCCGGAGCAGCCAGCACGACCAAGGTGCCGGTGGCGCAGGCCTCCCGCTAGCCCACCCCACGGCCACGGGCCCACGCCGGCTCTCAGGCCACACCCCACGCATCGCGCTGGCTGTTCTGGGAAGTGACAGTGACAGAGAGACACAGGGCTGGCGGTGGGCAGCCACGGTTGCACAACTCAGCACGGCACCCTGGGTTTGGGCTAGGGCCATGAGATGGCTCTGCGTGGTTGCTCCAGTTCCTCTGGAAAACGTTTTGTCATCTGATTTTTCTTCAGGAAGCAGAACTGGAACACGCGGTGGAAGCTTTGCGGAGCGCTATTCTGGAAGTTTTGCGGAGCGGATATTTGGGATCAGCTGCTGAACCGCGGCAGCGCCCGTCTCGAATGATCCACCTTGAAAGCATCTCAGCGGGACTTGGCCCATGAGCAGGCGGGGTGCCCGGCTGGGGTGGGCTTCAGCCGTCCAGCTGGTGGCCTCCCATGGCCCCCCGTGGCCTCCTTCTGAGGCACCTGTGGCTCTGTCCTAAGATGATCTGCCTCGGAGACCAGGGGGCTGCGAGCCCGGGGAACAGCCCCTCCCTGGGACTGCCAAGATGGAGAATTAATAGCCCTGCCCTCTCACCCAGGGCCGGGGCTCACGCAAGCCTGTGCCGCAGTGGGCTGGAGTCCCCGGTGGGCACGGGCCCAGCTGCCCACGGCCATCGCCGTCCCTCCACAAGCTTCCTGGTCTCACTGGGCACTCACTCGCCGTGCTTCCCAGAATTGCTCCCCAGATGAATCACTCACACTCAGATCCTTGTCTCAGGGCTGCTACTGCGGAGCCCGGCGAAGAAAGGGGTTTGTGCTCAGCGTGGCCAGACCAGGAAAAGAGAAGCAGCGTCTCCCATCTGGAACCTTGATGCCCTGGGGAGAAGAAAAAGATGATTGGCAGTGCTCTGAGGATGAAGATGCTCAGGCCAGGATCCACTGAGTGGCCACCTAGTGTCCTGAGGCCTGAGGTCGCCGCGGGTGTGAGGTGCCCTCCCAGAGCCCTGCGAGCCAGCCAGCAGGTACAGCCTGAGTCTCAGAGATGGAGGGCTAGGAACCTGCGTAGCCCCTTCCCAGCCCTGCCTCCCATCGGTGCTTCCATCTCCTGGGCTTCACATGGTACGCCTATGAAAATACACATTCTATACACAACAGTCATAGCATTGCCAACCCATGCGTTACCTACCAAGTAGGGTTTAGGTAACCAACGCCGATAAACTCAAAAATTTAAACACTGACCTATATTTTAAATAGAAACCATTTCAGTCGTTATTACAATATTAAACCTCAAAAAGCAATACAACTATGACAGTCCTAAAACAAATGATAGCTGGATATTTACACAACCATCACATGGGATGAAGAATGTTAAGACTGGCCCTAAAGGCAAAAACTATAAAGGGAAAATTTGATAGATTTATCCACACACACATAAAACTTCTGTATATCAACAACAAGATAGTCAGGTGTGGCGGTGAATGCCTCTAATCCCAGCGCTAGAGAGGCTCAGGCAGGAGGATTGACGTGAGTTTGAGGCCATCCTGGGCTATATAGCAAGTTCTAGGACAGCGTGGGTTATACACCGAGTCCCTGTTGGAAAGAAGGAAAAGAAAGAAGGAAGGAAGGAAGGAAGGAAGGAAGGAAGGAAGGAAGGAGAAAGAGGGAGGGAGGGAGGGAGAGAGAAGGAAAGAAAGAAAAAGAAGAAAAGAAAAGAAAAAAGGAAGGAAGGAGAGAGGAAGGAAGGAAGGAAGGAAGGAAGGAAGGAAGGAAGGAAGGAAGGCAGGCAGGCAGGCAGACAGACAGAAAGAAAGAGAGAGAAAGAAAGAAAGGGAAGGAGGGAAATAACAGACTGAACACAACGTTTCAATATCTAAGACATGTTGTTTATGGCCTTTATATACAAAAAGTATTTAAAAGCAATAAGCAGTGAAATAAGAAAATGAATAGACGCACTATATAAACTGGGAGGACGTTTACTCTTACTAGCAATTAAAGAAAACCAC
Organism: Pedetes capensis; assembly: GCA_007922755.1. Lineage (NCBI taxonomy): Eukaryota > Metazoa > Chordata > Mammalia > Rodentia > Pedetidae > Pedetes > Pedetes capensis. The sequence goes on from VMDO01018026.1 coordinate 2,987, forward strand.
CTTGCTTACCTGTCAGAAAGGGCTATTAAAGTAATGTCCCATTTGGTGAAACTGTGAAAAGACAGAGCAATACCACCCTGGAGTCTGGGTGGAAGGGAACATGGTTCTGAGCTAGGACTGTAGGTACTCACGTGCAGGAGGCGTTCAAAAACAGGTGGAGCCTTCAGCCCATGAAGATGCCACCCCCTCTTCTCCACATGTAAGCTTTGCCAAAAACTATATCTGAAAGATATCGGCGACACAAGGGTTTCTAAGGAGGGAGTGTTACAACAAACACAAATTGTTGTTGTTGTTGTTGTTGTTAGGTGCCGTCGAGTCGGTATCCGACTCATAGCGACCCTTATAGGGTTTTCAATGGCAGACTGTTTCAGGATTGCCTTGGGAGTGGATTGCCAGGTCCTTCTCCCATAAACACAAATTAGCCACCTAGAAATGACTTTGATTAAATAGACTGTAGCACATCTATACAATAAGATACTATGCAGTCATAAAAAATGTTGAAGTGATGCATTTATTGCTATAAAAATAGTCATAAAATGTAGCTGGGTGAAATCAGAAGTTAAACTTTTTAGGAAAAAGAGTACTTAAACATAAGAAGAATCTGAAAGCCACTAACCTCAGTGAGGGGATTATCCTGGCTCCGTCTCCCTGTATTTTCTGATTTTAGTAAAAATCTATTACTTGAAGGGTAAGAAAAGTCAATCCCTGTGATTTCATTTCGAATAAAAATAATAAACATAGCCAGGCGCGGTAGCGCACGCCTGTAATCCCAGCGGCTTGGGAGGCAGAGGCAGGAGGATCGCAAGTTCAAGACCAGAGGCAGTCTGCGTAACTTAGTGAGACCCTGTCTCAAATAAACTAAAAAAATGGGCTGAGGGCACAGCTCAGTGGTCCAGCACTTGCAGAGCATGCAGGCACGAGGCCCTGGGTTCAAACCCCAGTACTGCAAAAATAAATAAATAAATAAATAAATAAATAATAATAATAATAATAATAATAATAATAAACATAAATCATCTCTGCATTCAACTAAGTCAGGAAGGATACGAAGATTCTAATTTAAGAAATATTAGAGGAAGCAAATAATAAGGTATAAAAAATAAATTAAAAATTACGAAACATAACAGTGCCATTAATAAACGAAGCCATGTGTTCTCTGAAAGAGCAATAAATAGACAGGAAAGCAGAAGAAAAATGTGCCTGTGCCCTGTGATCTCAGTTACGCTTAGGGGCATAGAAAACACCAGGCATAAACATGTCAAGATGTTCAACGCCATGGCTGGGTGTGGCGTTCACAAAGTTTTCCTGTAATTTTGTACTTTTATGTAGTTTCTGAAATTCCATGATGAACACCAGGGTTTTTCTGTTTTGTTTTGTGTGGTACTTGGGGCTTGAACCAGAGCCTCAGGCCCACTTCACAAGTGCTCTACCACTGGGCTACACCCCAGCCCATTTTTTGTTTTTTTGGTTTTTTGTTTTGTTTTGTTTTGTTTTGTTGTTTTTTTGTTTGTTTTGTTTGTTTGTGTGTGTGTGTGTGTGTGTGTGTGTGTGTGTGTGTGTGTGCAGTACTAGGGGTTGAACCCAGGGCCTTGAGCTTGCATGCTTTGCAAATGCTGGACCACTCAGATGCATCCCCCAGCCCATTTTTTTTCTTTACTTTTTGAGACAGGGTCTCGCTAAGTTACACAGACTGCCTCTGGTCTCGACCTTGCGATCCTCCTGCCTCCGCCTCCTGAGCCGCTGGGATGACAGGTGTGCGCCACCGTGCCCCGCTGTTTTTTATTTATTTATTTATTTTTATTTCAAACAGGGTTTCGTGAAGTCACACATGCTGCCTCTGGCCTCGAAGTCACCATCCTCCTGCCTCGGCCTCCCGGGTCACCAGGATTAGAGGCATGTGCCACCTTACCCCACATGAGTTCATTTTACAATCTTAAACTGATTCTGGAAAGCAGTGTACAGGGACAATATAAGTGAATAGAGTTTTCAGTGAAAAATGTCGTGGAAATGGTGGACGGTTAAAATGGGCGAAGGTAAAAACTAAAATCAGGACTGGTGGAACCACAGGCTCGGAAAAGTAGGTTCCTGCTCTGAGTTATGCCCTTCTCTCTGCGATCCTGAGACTGGGTCCAGAGCCCCTCAAACTGTGCAAAGCAGAAGGGAGAAGGTGTGGCAGGCGCCGGGGACGGGGGGAGCAGTCACAGGAGGAGCAGAAGCCCAGAGGGCATGGACAGGTGAGAGCCTGGGAGGTGCAAGCCCGGCCTCCCAAAGACAGGGACTGTGGGCTCTGCCAGGGACGCACTGGCTCCCAGGGACCACGGTAAGCAGCTGTGGCTGAGACGTCGGAAGCAAGGCCACCGACAAAGCCACCCTCAGGGTGAGCAGTGCAATGTAAGGAAAGGTGCTGCCTCCGCAGCAGCTGCAAACGCTCCTTCTGGGCGTTGTTTCTATAAACCTGTATGTTTCAAAACCCTCTCCTTCCAGCAGCCTTGTTGTTTAATTAGCTTGTTAATTTCCACGATGTAGCACATATTATTCAAGCTGGATGCTGCTTGTATTTTAAAGGCTCCCTGTGTGCTCTACCAGGTGTCCCAGGAATTCTTCAGACCACGAGGATCAAACCATCCAATCCAGAAATACACTGGCTTTTTCAAAGTTTGACAACATATGCTTGGCCAGGCTATGGAGAAGCCGTCACGCTGTTCGTGCACTGCAGATGAGAATGCAAAATGGAATTTACCCAGTGCAAAGGAGTTTTAAGATACTTAGCAAAATTGCCTATCCATTTAGCCTCTGATGCAGCAGTTCTGCCTCTAGAAGCACATCTGGAAAGTGCTAGGGAAATGTGCACGTGTGGGTGTTAACCTGACCATCCTGACACTGATTGTAACAGCGAAGACTGGTACCCGAGGCCCCTCAAAGCCATCTGTCTGAGTAAACCGTGGAGCAACCACACGGCAGACAACTGGACGACCGGAGAAAGCAATGGAACGTGTCTGTGTTCTGCTACAGTGTGACACTCGGGACACATGGCTAAAGCCGAGAAAGCAATGGAACGTGTCTGTGTTCTGCTACAGTGTGACACTTGGGACACATGGCTAAAGTAAAGAGCAAGAGGGATAACGGTGCTATTTTCAAAAAGGCATGCTACTGCGTATCGAAAATGGGCGAATCGGGAATTATGTAAGTGTTTGTGTTTCTAAATGGGAGGGTAGAGCGCACATTTTCACAAAATTGCCTGGAGGAAGACGGAGAGCACGGCCCGGAACCTGGACTCCTCTGAGCATGACATCCAATGTTCTGCCTCAGGATCCGTGTGGGTAACACATACCCGCGTGACTAACAAAAAATCGACTAAGCAGCAGCACCTAAGGAGGGTCACACAGTCGAGGCCAGAGGCAGCCTGAGTGGCTTAGTGAGACCTTGTCTCAAGATGAAAAGTAAAAAATGGGCTGGGGTGCAGCTCAGCGGCAGAGTACTTGACGGGTACGTGCAAGGCCCAGGGTTCCACCCCCAAGTACTGAGAAAATTTAAAAGGAAGAGGAAGCAACATCTACAAAGCAAAACAAAACAAGCAAATGAACCTGGCTAGGTGTCAGGTTGATAATGAACGAAACAGAATGCGACACCTCCCCTGGCACTGTACGTAGTGATTTTACTATTTCTCCCCAGGGGATTAATCCAGGGCACCCACACAAGGTGAACTGTCTCCAGTAAGTGTGCTGATGGCAATCCGTGTGAATGTTGTTCCTGAGGCTGTGGTGTCTACACGGTAGGATAAGGCAAGGGAGTGTGTTGTTGTCCCAGAGAGTCAGGATTTGGGGGATTGGAAAAGGGAGAGGCATATGGATCAATCAACTCTAGTGAAAGATAATCCTGTATATTCTTGAATCTAATCCACTGTCTTTCAGCAGTTTTAGAGGGCTACAAAATCAGACGCATATTAGAATTGCACAGGGACTGGATGGCCAGGAATCCAATTTGCACGTGATTCTAATCTGCACCTAAAACAGCTGAAAGGATGTGGATTAGAGTTGAGAATACATGTTGTTGTTGTTGTTAGGTGCCATCTAGTCGGTACCCGACTCATAGCGACTCTCATGGGGTTTTCAATGGCGACTGCATCGGGATTGCCTTGGGAGTGGATTGCCAGGTCCTTCTCCCATTTTTGCGGTGCTGGGAATTGAACTCAGGACCTCAGAGACTGCAGCGCAGCGCTCTACCAAGTGAGCTAAATCCCAGCCCTTGCAAATACATGGAACTTCTAAATCTGAGTTGCAAGTAAAAATACTTAGCTCAGGAATTAATTTGTCTTTTTTTAAAAAATTGCTATTTCCTAGCTCTGTCCACTGGAAAGATCTAGTAAGGAGGCAAAACTCAGTTGTAATGAGCTCCTGTATAGCCTAGATTTGGGTTTCTACACATCACCTCTATTTAAAGAGCTCAGTTGGTAGAGCACTGTGCTGCAGTCTCTGAGGTTCCGGGTTCGATTCCCAGCACTGAAAAAATGGGAGAAGGACCTGGCAATCCACTCCCAAGGCAATCCTGAAACAGACACTGAAAACCCTATGAAGGTCGCTGTGAGTCGGATACCGACTCGACGGCACCTAACAACAACAACAACATGATTCCTTGGAGAAATGGCTGAGTCTGCACCCGGGGCAGAGGCTAACAGGATGAGCCTGGACCACTTTGTAATTCCAAAAGCAAAAAAGGCAGCAAGTGCCATTGACACCTGTTAAAAGTCTCAGGACTTAACTTGGAAAGTCTTCTATTGGCCAAAGATGAGACATTTCGAACATGAGTAAGAACAGTAACTATAATAGATTCAAACATACCCAATATATTATGTCTGTGACTTCAGAATTATACTACTAAGAAAAGTCTTACTGGTCAGCCATGAAGGATGCTAGGAGCCAACTCCTGAGAAAATCAGCAAATGGAGGGATACAATAAAGTATTTATCCTGGCTTTCCTGTGCAGACTGTGCCAAGGAGAAATGTTCACAGAAGCATTCACACTGACAATTGAAGTAGAAATAATGGAATTACAATGTCATAATTTTTCACATACAAAAAAATTGAAATACTGGCTCTAGACAATGATGATGAATGGTTGCTAGCATTACAAACAGAAGAAGAGCAGAAACTGCCTGGCTCTTAATGGAAATGCACACCACTTAAAAAGCATTTTTATTTTTAATAACCTTTAACCTGATCAAAATTCTAAGCAGACTACCAGGTGTGGTGGCACACACCTTTAATCCCAGGGACTCGGGAGGCAGAGGCAGGAGGATCGCAAGTTCGAGACCAAAGGCAGTCTGTGTAATTTAGCGAGACCCTGTCTCAAAAAGTAAAAAAATGGGCTAGGGGTGCAGCCCAGTGGTCCAGCACTTGCAAAGCGTGCAAGCGTGAGGCCCTGGGTTCAACCCCCAGTACCGCAAAAAACAACAACAACAAAGAAAGAATTCTTCCTGCCACACTGCCCCAAACAGCCTGGTCTGCAGACTTAGCTCCCACCGTGGCAGATGTCCCCAGGGTTGGAAAGGACCTCAGAAGTCAGAGAGGCCAGCACTCCGTATCCCCATGTGGTGGTGAAGTTGAACTTGATCCTAGCAGGGAAAGCAGTTCTTGTTTAGCCAAAGCACATGCGATTCTCTGCTCTGCCTTCTTGGTTTGACTCAATTTTTCAGCATTTCCAGCCCTTTCCTCCACCTGCGGGAACCCTGTGGAAATTATTCCTAATGGTCCATGAAAAGATCAAGGACCAACCAAACTCAGATGTCCTCAGTTGCTGCGTTCTAATTTATTGGCAATATGTTGAGTAATGTTTTCCTGATTGTTTCCTGGTTAGGTTACTTTACCAGATGAAAAGTGGCCAAAGACAGTTATTAATTAAACAAAAATGCAGCAACCAAATGTGAAGAGCCCAAACTCTTTTATTCTAAAGTATCTTTAAAAAAAAAGAAAGAAAGAAAAAGAAACACTGGCTAGAAGAGAAACTTGTCATGTCTCTTAATTTATAAATTTATTTTTGACATCCATATGCAACTGACTTCTGGTTTCATTCCCCATCAAACAATTCTTTGAACTTGTTTTCCTTCTAAAGTCATCCCAAACAAACCCATATTAACTCATGAGTTGGACCACTTTTGCTAAAGAAAAACTGTGCAAAGAAAATTGCGAGCGCTTCCAGATTTGAAGAGGAAACTGTGGCAAACAGGTAATTTATCAAGTGTCCTGTGCTGCTCATTGGCAGCGCTTGTCTTGTCTGTTTTAGACAATGTTCTAAAACCCTGGCACTTTAGAGGCACCCAGGAAGCAGAGGAGGCTCTGACCCAGTCTCTCTGTTTGATAGAGAAAGCGAGAGAGAGAGAGAGAGAGAGAGAGAGAGAGAGAGAGAAGGTGTCTTTCTCAAAGTATCATCTAGCTATGGGGGTCTAGATTCCAAGGACTCTTCCCACACCAGGTCATCACCCACTGGAATAAGGCCAAGGAAGCATCCCAAGGCATCTCCAGCCCACTGTGGCTCACGCAGAGGATGCTGCCAGCGGAAACACAAGATGACGTCAATTAGGCAGGCTCTCATGTGTTACTGTTTTGAACAAAGACAGAACATGTGTCTTCACTTTGCCCCTTGCAGGAGCGTCTTCTTCGTGAGCACACTTTGCATGGACTCCAGCGATACTTTGCAGGATGGGCCAAGCAGGGAGAGTGGGGGCCGGGCTTCTAGAGCCTTCTTTTCAGAGGCTGGGGACCTTCACTTCCACAGCACTGATGTTGTTGTTGTTATTAGGTGCTGTCGAGTCGATATCCGACTCATAGCAACCCTCTGTACAACAAGGGAAACACTATTGTCGGTGTTTCTCTGCTGTTCATAGGGTTTTCAATGGCGGATTGATTTTTGGGAGTGGGTTGCTGCCCCGGCCCGCAGGGCTGTTCAACAGGGACCTAGAGTAGGGGGCAAATGAATGAGAGAGAGACAAGAGACACGAAGACCGAGAGCAAGACAGGCTGTCTGATCAAGCTCCAAAGTCTTTAATTTTTTGCTGTAGCTTAAATACACATGGGAGGGGGAGGTACCAAAATGTTACAAAGGTCAGGGACTTTCTGTTCTTCCTGTAACTCTGACAACCGACATCCGGTGGTAATCTCAGCTCAAAGATCACAATGCCCTGTGACTCAACATCCGCTCTTTCCTGTGACTCAACATCCGCTATTTCCTGTGACTCAACAATCCGCTATTTCCTGTGACTCAACAATCTGCTATTTCCTGTGACTCAACATCTGCTATTTCCTGTGACTCAACATCCGCTATTTTCATCACATCCTGCACTTTTCCATCAGGGTATTTTGTAAAAGGTTACTTATGGCCTTGGCTCCTGGTAGGTTGCCAAGCCCTTCTCCCAAGCCTACAGCACCTGGTGTTCCCAGGAGGTCTCCCATCCAGGTACTAACCAGGCCCGACCCTGCTTAGCTTCCGAGATCTGACGGGATCGGATGCCACAAGGCTATAGCTGCAGGCACCGGGCTGATAGACAGCCCAAATAGCTTCCCAAGCATGTCGTTCCATTCCTTCTGCCCTGGAAATCTATCTTTTCTCTAATCAAAGAGTTGCTAGTGGTTTTATAAGTTACTTGATGCTGTTTTTTATATTAACCAGTGACATTTGGAAGCTTAAAAATTATAGGCAAGTAATCAATTTAAGTGTGACATATTGGGATAAAAGGCATTGATGGTATTGCTTGTGTACTAAAGAATGGAAAGCAATTATAAAAGTTTGTAGGTTTTATAGACAGCAGCTTCTATATACTTTTACATCTAAGCCAGGGTCTGTCAGCCTTCGCACTGCTGACATTTGGGTCACATAACTCTTTGTTATGGGGCTATCGTGTGCAATGTAAGATGTTTAGCAGCATCTCTGGTCTCCACTCACCCGAGGCCAGTGGGACACGCACCCGCTGCTGCGACCATCATGGTCTCCAGATACTGCCAAATGTCCTTGGGGACGAAGACCAGGAGTAAGCACCTAGCTGAATATGGGCCGTGCCCTTCAGATATGAAAGAAACATTACCTGCTGTCATTCAGAGCCAGGGAGCCCTCCAGGAATACAGTAAAACAACTAACCAGTATCACCAAAAACATTTCTACAGTTCAGACTATAGAACTCCTACCAGGCAAAGCGGGCCGAGGACCCACTGCCCCAGGAGAGGGGGGATTCTTTGTCCGTGGCTGAGTCTAACAGCAGAGTCAGACTCACTTCACAGAGCCTGGTGCGGAGGGAGAGAAGCTGCTCGTAGCAAGTGGACATGGCTTGAGGAGGACCCTTGGCTGTCTTGGGCCAGAAGACTGTTATGGTATGCGAAAAAAGTCACCAATCTGCAGTGAGTTCACCGCCTAAAGCACTGCTTCCCATTGTGGAAATTTTCTACCCCAATTCCCATAATAACGTCACATTGTAGAAAATTTGAGAAGCACATAAAAGCACAGAGATGTAGGAAACAACCGCCCCTCCCCTGTCTCACCATCAAAGAAATCGCTCTTGACAGATGTCTTTCTTTCTGTCCAGATGATGTTCTGTGCACATTTTTGCCTTGTTGAGTTCATTTGCTTTGCTTTAAAATTCAGTATCGGGGAGCGTTTTCCTCCACCGAGAAAACTCTCTGGAAGAAAAATAGATCATAGTTTAGTGAAGCAACCACGTATAAAAGACACCAGGATAAAGCAGGCTTTGTTTCCATAGATCTGTTTCATGCCATGACATTAAGAGATGGACACAAGGTAAATGCTGGGCAAGTGCTGGGTGCCCTCCTCGCACCGTGAAGCTGCTTGCCTGCAAGGGCAGCTCCCCCAGCCTGACAGCACCTGGCTCGTGGAACCCACACTGCTGGTAAGTAGTGCCCCACTTCGCTTTGGGCTGGGATTTGGCTCAGTTGGTAGAGTGCCGCACTGCAGTCTCTGAGGTCCTGAGTTCAATTCCCAGCACCACAAAAATGGGAGGAGGGCCTGGCAATCCACTCCCAAGGCAATCCCGAAAAACAGCCATTGAAAACCCTATGAGGGTCACTATGACTCGGATACCAACTTGATGGCACCTAACAACAACAACAACACTTTCACTTTGTGTAATTCAGTGAGCAAAAACAGGATGGATTGTTACCTTTAATTAAGGTAACAATTATTTACATTCCTTTACTACCAGTGGGGCTGAATTATTGGATTGTTTTATTAAACATTTTCTGTAATAGATGATTTGTTTATGACTCTGTTTTGAATTTCTTGGAGGCTTGCGTCTTTTCTTTATCTACCCACATGAGCCCTTCTCTTAACAACATCAGATTATTCGCCCAGATCTTTTACTGGTACTTATTGACAATCTTCTTTTTCTTTAGTTATACAATTAAACACAAATTTGCTCTAAGACCTTAGATTACTCCCGAGCAAGGCGAAGTTTTAAATAAAAGTATAAACACTTAACAAAATCCATTGGTGTAAGGCAGTTAATGGAAAAAAACTCCCAGGGGAATTCATACTTAGTGAGAAAAGGAGAAAAGGGAGTAATTTGAACATGACTTTAAAATTAAATTGTTAGACTTTATGGCAACAGAGGAAATAGCAACCGCTATGTGTGAACAGAAAATTCAGGCTGAAGAAGTATCCACTTGGAAACTCTGGCCCTGAAAAACAGTCACTGATAGAAATATACAAAATAAAAATAAGCTGGGTGTGGTGGCACACGCCTTTAATCCCAGTGACTCAGGAGGTAGGAGCAGGGAGATCGCAGGTTGGAGGCCAGAGGCAGTCTGAGTAACTTAGCAAGACCCTGTCTCGAAGCATAAAGTAAAAAACTGGCTGGGAGTATGACTCAGCAGTTAAACGCTTTCAGAAAGCACATGCGAGGTCCTGGGTTCAACTCTTGGGTACTGAAAAATAAAATAAAAATAAAAATAATTAATGGGTGGTGTAAATTGTATACTAGACATAACTGAAGAGAGAATCAATTAATTAGAACACAGACCTCAGGATATCACTCAGAAGGCCACACAGAGAGACATGAAAGATTGACTGAATAACTTCAAGATACGTAGAATGGGCGTTCCAGAAGGACAGAGTAAATAAAACGGGGTGGACGAATATTTAGGTAAATAATAGCAAAAAAAAAAAAGAATGCCTATACCTGAAGAATGAGTCCACAGGTTGAAGAATTTTACTGAGAAACGAGATGGATTAAGTTTTTTAAAGGAGGCCAGACACAGGCAACGGATGAGAAACATAAGGAAAAAGGTAAAATATTTTGAATACCAGGAAGAAATGAAAGGTTAGCAGCAAAGTTCTCATCAACACAAATGATGCCAAAAAGCCTTGAAGTTACAGAGTTATAGGTTCAAGCTGAAAAAAAAAAAAAATGTCCACCTAGAGTTCTGTGCTCAAGGGAGCTGCTGCAGCTACATTTAGACTTATGAAGACTGGAATGCTTACTATGCACACGCCAGGAGCCTCCAAATCTGTCCATATATGGGCTCACCGGGACCTCATAAAACAGTGCGTTAGATCCGCCCCGGAGACTGGTATTAATTAAGCTGAGGTGGGGCGTGGGCTTCAACTTTTCTAATGTGAAGACAAGTTTGGCACCCACTGGCATATACACTTGAATTAACAACTAAAGAATAAACTAACAGAAGAAAAATAAGCCCCCCAAAACAAGAAAGGAGTGTAATCAAATTCAGCAAAGAAACCAGTAAAAATTTTAGTCAATTAAATACTAAACTTTAAATAGTGCAAGAAACAAGCCAGATTAGATCTTCATTCTAAAAAAAAATAACAATAATGAAAATAAATTTTATTTGAAAAATACCAAGTATTAAAATACCAATTAATAACATGGGAGCGAAAGGAGCAGGATGTTCGGAGGGAAGCTAAAGTTTTTCTAAATCCCTGTCTTCTTTGTGAAAAGAGCTTAGAGTAAGTGAAAACTACAAAGGAAGTGACTGGCTACACAGCTGTAGGCGATCACTAAAAGAACAGATAAAGAACATTTAACTTGCAAATGGAAGCACATGGAAATAAAGAAAACTTTCAGTCTAGAAAAGTCAAGAAAGAAGAAAAAAAGAAACAAGAAAAATAATGATAAATACAAAAAAAAAAAAGAGCATTCCAAAAAAGAAAAATATCAAGCTTGTCACCATGGTACACACCTGTAATCCCAGTGACTCCAGGAGGCAGAGGGAGAAGGATGGTAAGTTCAAGGCCAGGGGCAGCCTGTGCAACTTAGCAAGGCTCGGTCTCAAAAATAAAAAAGGGGCTAGGGGTACAGCTCAGTGGTAGTGCACTCACCTAGCGTGTGTAAGGTGCTGGATTCAACCCCTCAGTACTCAATTTTTTTTTAATAAAAAAAAAATCCAAGACTATGAAAATAGAAGGGAGAAATTAGAAAAAAGGAAGAGGATGGAGGAAGGGGGATAAGTAGGGCAATGGTGGGTGAATATGATCAAAGTATATTATACACGTGCATGAAAATGTGATAATGAAATCCATTTTTATTAACGTATGCTTTAAAAAGCATGCAAGAAATAAGTCCAAATATATCAAGAATCACAATAAATGTAAATAAATTAGATTTGCTTTTGTAAGGACACAGATTTTTTAAACTAGCACAGATCCTAAAATGTAAGTTTTGACTCAACTTAAATGGATGTGGAAATACTAATATTCACAAAGGAAATGGTGAAGAGCTGGTGCCCTGCCTTTGAATGCCCACATACTCAAGGACCCCATGAGAAGTGAGAGAGGAGAAGCAGCATAGATCATGAAGCATGTCTTTGGTGGAGTTGGCACTTATGGGTCCCCTCTCCCAAGAGGGCAATTTGGAGAGTTTAGACCTCCTTTACCCCAAGACAATGGGTTGAGCTGTGGACCTTAGAGATCCTGGTGTGGATGTGGTGTGCGGGGGCGGTCAGCTGCCTGGGCAGGTGTGAAGAGAGGCTGCTGCATGGACCATGCTGCACAGCCAGGTTTCATCAGGCACAGGGGACCCCAGAAATTCCTGTTCCACACATGGCCACATGAAAGAGGGGGTTCTGGGGGTGGGGAGGCAGGGAAAAGAGGCAGCCAAGAAACTGATGGCACACCCCCGTACACATACACACAACACACACATGAGCCCTTCATGTCCTGCCCCGAGGACATCTGAGTGGACTCAGGACCCTGAGGTCCAGGCAGGGAGGCAGAGCAGGGGCCAGGGGAGTGGGCCCCTATGGCACAGTGCCTGAGAAACAGAGAGAGCATGAGGGACTCCGCAGGACCCTGAAAAGCTGTGAGAGAACCAAGGAGAGACATCATGAGCACCTCAAGGCAGATGCGTCCACCCCTTCCTATTCTCTTCACAGGCTCCAGCCCAGACATGGAGAGCCCCCACCAGCCATCTGTGCTGGACGGTGAGCCCCCAGGGCTCTGACCACCGCTGTGAGGCTTAAGAGGGCACGTGGTGATGGTAAATGACTAAGCGCTCCAGGTGCGTAGCTCTGATTTGTAGACAAGAAGCGCTTGAGGACTTCAATGGTGACCCGGAAGTCACGGCCAGTCAAGGACCTGCCCAAGTCCATGGCTGTGCACAGTTACTACCAAGGGACCCACTTACAGAGGCAGCAGAGAAAAAATCACATCCTGTTGGGTGTGGGGACGGATGTCTGCAATCCCAGCCCTTGGGAGGCTGAGGCAGGAGGATCACAAGTTCAAGGCCAGCCTGAGCCCCTGTCTGGGCTGGGAATGTTGCTCAGGAATAGAGGACTTGCCTAGCGTGCATGAGGTCCTGGGTTTAATCCCCAACACCACACACACAGTGCAGCATTAATTACAGCATGGCGTGTGTTTGTTCCACATACTGTTACACAGGACTCAGCGATATGCCCTTCGTGAGAGAAAAGTCCCAAATATAAGGACGTGGGGGGGGGGGGGGCTGAAGGTGAGGAGAAGGGACGAGATGCATTCTGTTACTAAGCAAAAGGAAGCCTGGTGGCTTCATGAACATGACACCAAACACGTGTTAAGGCAAAAGCATTGTTAGGTATGAAAAAGATCATTTTAATAATAAAGGCAACAACTGTCTAGGGTGATTAACAATTCCCAGTGCGCATGCATCTCATGCCATCACCTCAGCAGACACAAAGCAAAACTGACCCAGCCATGAGAGACTGACTAATCCGTAATCAGACAAAGGAAATTTACACTTCTCTGGCTAACAGATTAATTAAGCTTTCAAAATAACCGTGAGAATAGGAAATACTGAAATAATGAGATATATATAATTATACTTCCCACAAACACAGACTATACATCCTTTGCTAAGATACATAGATGTTTTTTAAGTTGGCCACGTATGCCATGAATCACAAAGGAAGCCTTGAAACTTCCCAGATTCAGAATCATGCTAGTGACAAGGAAATTAGGGGTAAAACTTTAAAGTGAGCCAAAAGGAACCCATATACTTAGAAACTAAATAACACTGTTAAAATCTGTAATTCATGGGTGTGGAAGAAATTGCAACAGAGATTATAAACACAGAGGACCAAGTGGCAGCAAAGGAGCTATACACAAAATCTTATAGAACATGAAGGGTACATATACACGAAGGGTATATTATCAGAAATTTAAAATAGTAAATATATATACATATTAGAAAATGAGAAAGATTTAAATTAGTGAGCTTAGAATTTGTTGTTGTTAGGTGCCATCAAGTTGAGTCCAGCTCATAGTGACCCTATGTATAGCAGATCGAAACACTCCCCAGTTCTGTGCCAGGCACACGATGTTATTTATGTTTAAACCCATTGCTGCAGATACTGTGTCAATCCATCTGGTGGAGGGTTTTCCTTTTTTTCATTGACCTGCCACTCTCCCAAAGAAATGTAAAACCAAAAAACAAAAAAACAAAAAAACCAGAAAACATAATAAAGGTTTAAATTATGTAATAGTAAATAGGGAGAAGGACCCGGCAACCCACTCCCAAAAAAACAATCAGCCATTGAAAACCCTATGAATAGCAGAGAAGCACTGATGTGTTTCACCTGTTGTACACAGGGTCGCTATGAGTCAGACACTGACTCAACAGCATCTAACAACAACAACAACAATAGTAAATAGGGAAGAGAGAGAAACAAAAAATCAAAACCCGATTCTTTACAAGAGACTAACTGAAAAAACAAACTTCTTTTTTTTCTAGAGTGGTCAAGAAATAAGGCATGAATAAAATATATTAGAATATTTTAAAATAGTTACTGATTAGTAGTAACTAAAAAGCAAAAAAATGAATAATTTTTGACTAATATATTTGAAATCTTATCACAATGTGCACAATTTTCTTAAAAAACTTAAATTACTGAAGATTCTATTTTAATTAATATGTTCCAAGCATCCCTACAATAGCAAAATGAGATAGTTTAACATTAGAAAATCTAGTACTGTAATGCACGTCACCAAGGAAACAAATTTTTAAAATCATATGATGATCTAAATGAATGCCAAAAAGTGTTTAATGGCAATAAATACCCATTAATGACTAATGGCAAGAATTCTTGCAAAATAGGAATAGAAGGTAATTTCTTCATCTGTTAATAGTTTTTTTTCCCTTTATTAGTAAATGATGATGGGGCACAGAGTACTCACAGAGATATTCTAATGGGGACAAATGTGCTCTTTTTAAAAACCTAGTTGAAGCCGGGCATGGTGGCACACACATATAATCCCAGCGGCTCAGGAGGCGGAGGCAAGAGGATCGCAAGTTCGAGACCAGAGGCAGTCTGCGTAACTTAGTGAGACCCTGTCTCAAAAAGTAAGGAAAAAAATGGGCTGAGGGTGCAGCTCAGTGGTCCAGCACTTGCAGAGCATGCAGGATCCAGGCCCTGGGTTCAACCCCTGGTACCGCAAAAAAAAAAAAAAAAAAAAAAAATTGAAGATTTGCTACACACACACAGGGCCTAGATTTTTCAAAAAGATCTCAAAAGACAAAGAAAGGGGTGTGGCAAGTTGGGGACTTGTCCTCAGGGAAGGCGGATGCAGAGTGACAACCACATGCAGTGTGCCATCTTGACTGGATCCTGCGTCAAGGAGAAAACCCAGCTATATAGGATTTCAGAAGACTGTCGGGAAAAGTTGCATTTATGCAGCACCGTGGGTTGTCAACGTTGACCTTGCCAACTCCGGCTACAAGGCAGGATGCCCCTATTCTTAGGTTACAATGACTGCAATATAAGGATGAAATAAGGATGAAATACTGCAATATAAGGATGAAGGCTGTAGCTTATGCTCAGCCAGTTTAGAAAATAATGTGGTTTGTTGTTCAGTGCTGTGGAGTCATGTCCAACTTGTAGCGGTCCTGATAGGGTTTTCAATAGCTGATTATTTGGGGATTTTTTTCAGGAGTGGATTGCCACATACTTCTCCTCTTTTTGTGGTGCTGGGGTTTGAATCCAGGTCCTCAGAAAGCACAGAGCAGCACTCTACCAAATTGAATTAATTAAAAATGCCCAAATGCTAGTAACTGATGAATCTAGGTAAAAAAGCCTGTGGGTGATCATTCTTTCATCTTTACTGAGGTTTTATGAATGGTTCATAATGAAAGTTGGGAGATGTCCTGCTGTCCTTAATAAGAGAAGACAAAGATGCGCCTAGTTTGCCTGTACTGGACATGTTCAGAAACTAGGACCAATCCAAAAATACAAGGAAAATATATATGAGGGTTGTAAAAGATAATACTTTTCACATATAACTTCATTTTATACATAGAAAAGTCTAAGAATACAAGATAGCTAAAAATTAAGCTTCTTATGCATAAAAGCCACCAAATAAAATCTATAAAAATCAAAGCATACTACTAAAGCTAATGATAAAACTCTAACGAATCAACCTAACAAAATTGGTCCAGAAGCTGTATGAAGAAAAGTGTGATGTTTTATTGATGGATATTAAAAGTATTTGAACAAATGAACGTCATGCTTATGAAGGGGAAGACATGATATGAAGACATCACTTCTCTGCAGGTTAATTTATACGTAATGCACTTCCAACTAAAATCCCAAAGAGTGCTTTTTCCTGGAAATGCCTAAGTTGTTTCTGAAACTGACAAGGATAAGGATGAGCTGACATTCAAGAGCAGCCATGACCATTTACAAGAGAAATGACGAAAGGGCGATGTCCTACCAGGAATTAAGGCTTAGCTTAAGGCTGAGAGACTGTAGTGCAGTCGCCCCCTTATTTGAGGGGGCAACATCCCAAGACCTACGGTGGATGTCTGAAATCCTGGATAGCACTGGGTCCTTTTACACATGCTTGGTTTTTTTCTTATATATAGGTACCTGTGATAAAGTTTAACTGATAAATTAGGCATGTTGTTGTTGTTGTTAGGTGCCATCGAGTTGGTATCCGACTCATAGAGACCCTCTGTACAACAGGGGAAACACTATTGTCAGTGCTTCTCTGCTGTTCATAGGGTTTTCAATGGTGGATTGATTTTTGGGAGGGGGTTGCCAGGTCCTTCTCCCAAGCCTACAGCTTCTGGTGTTCCCAGGCGGTCTCCCATCCAGGTACTAACCAGGCCCCACCCTGCTTAGCTTCCAAGATCTGACGGGATCGGATGCCACAGGGCTACAGCTGCAGGCAAATTAGGCATAGTAAGAGATTAATGATTAATAATAAAATAGAGCAATTATGACAATGCTGTTGTTGTTGTTAGGTGCCATTGAGTCAGTGTCCAACTCATAGCGACCCTATGTACAACAGACGAAACACTATTGTTAGTACTTCTCTGCTAGGTTTTCAACGGCACTGTTTTTGGGAATGGGTTGCCAGGTCCTACTCCCAATTGTAACAATAGACTGTGATAAAATTGCAGCCGTCACCAGCCTTGTGCCTTGGTCCACTGTGTAAAATTAGTCTACTTGAACTCAGGCACTGGAACACCACAGATCAACCTGCCCACCAAGATGGCCTCCAGGTGAAGGCAAGGGGCTGTGCATGCAGCAGGGACAGGCTGGACAAGTGATGAGTCACATCTGAGTAAGGCGGAGCAAGGCCAGGTCAGATTTCGTCACACTACTCAGAATTACTCACAACAGAAACCTGATGGATGGCTAGTCCCTGGAATTTTCCATTTAGTGTTTCCAGACCACAGTGGACCACAAGTAACCGAAACCCTAGAAAGTAAAGCCATGGATAAGTGGGGGTGACTAGATTGGTGCAGCGATAGATGACTTGGTGGTAGGACAGGAAATAAGAGCCAGAAAGAACTTTCTGTATGTGAAAGTGGCTCTTGACCACGATGTCATTTTCCCGTAAGTGGGGATGGGGTGGACTATACAACAATGGCACTTGGGATACTGGAGAGAAAACGCGGATCTCTTTAAACTTGTCCCAAAAATGTCACGACAATTCTGAAAAGTATTGATTCCAAATGCATTGATTAACTCAAAGTGAAAAGACAAACTCTAAAAAGCCACGCCTAGAGTGCCTTGGTCTCATGTCAGGGAATGTCATTTAAACAAACCTTAAAACGCAGAACACACTCAGGTGACCTGTGACCCCACACACCGTCCCGTCTGGCTACAGACAGCAGCCTGCGTCCCAGCACCCATGGATATTTTATTGTCTGTCTATTTTTTATTTGTGGAGGTTCTGGGAATGGAACCCTGGGCCTCACGCACGTGAGGAAAGGGCTGTGCCATTAAGCCACGTGCCCAGCCCAAGGTATTTTTTAATCTGATGCCATCACTGCTCAGAAGAGGGCACCCCCCTCCTGAGGTGAGGAGTAGGGGTGAAGCAAGTGTTCAAAAGATGGCCATCGAGGAGCGGTGACCAGTGTCACGTTATGAGCGGATAGATGGCACCCATGGCCCAGAGGACCCAGAGGACCCAGAGGGGAAAAGGTGACGGCCCCAGTTGGCCAAGTCCCACTGTTTCCTCCCCCCAAACTCAGCTCTCCAGGGGCATGATGGTGGACAATGGCGGAAAATGGCGGACAATGATGGGATGGACCCAAGTTCTGAGTTTGCACCTGGTCCTGGGAGGAGCTGTGGCGTAGGATGACTGAGCTGGTGAGAGCGGGGACAGGAGGGCGGGACGGACAGGAGACCGCAATGGAGGCCAGGTCTGAAGGCCAACCTGGGCTGGACAGTAGAGCTCCTGGGTATACAGTGAGGTGGCCATGGCTGGTGGTTGTGTGTATGTCCAGGTGACAGTGGTTGAGGAAAGTGGCCTGAGGGATTTCCTCAACAGGCAATCCCAGAGCTCAGAGAGGACAACACTCGTCAGGACGGTCAGTGTCCTAGCTGGAGAACCCCTGAGGGAGGGGCCCCGCAGGCTCTCCTGCACCTGCAGTCAATCTGGGCCTTGGAACCTAGAACCCAGGATCAGCCAACTACGGAAACTCTGCCCTCCTGGCTCCTCTTCCCCCTGCAGCCCAGCCCCCGGTGGCTCAACGCCTCTCCCCGCCCTCTGACACCCTTGGCGCCCTTGCTCTTCCTATGGCCCCTGCTTTCAACCCACATGAACCAAACAACCACTGGCCAAGTCGTTACGGTGAGCACTAGCATTTCTGAGGCACATGTTGTTGTTGTGAGGTGCCGTTGAGTCGTGTCCGACTCATAGCGACCCTCATAGGGTTCTCAATGGCTGACTGTTTCGGGATTGCCTAGGGAGTGGGTTGCCACATCCTTCTCCCATTTTGCGGTGCTGGGAATCAAACTTGGGACCTCAGAGACTGCACAGCAGCGCTCTACCAACTGAGCTCAATCCCAGCCCATGAGGCACACATTGGAAGACCATAATCTCCACGGAAAAGAGGGACAGGCCATGAGACTCAGTTGTTTGGGTGTGGAACATCTTCCATGTCCCATTGAAAGGACATAAGATGTCACCAGAGCCCTCTGGGCACCAGCTACTATGCGCAAGTCACTGACCACAAGGACCTCCTCCGGCTGCCTATGGAAGCTGGGCCCCAGACGCAGCGGCAAAGGGAGACGAGCCAGGTGTCCAAAGCGTGAAACAGCCCTTTCATCCTCCTGCTTACTCCCGTCCCGGGCCAGCCATGGTCCCACACAAGCTCATGGGCTCCCCTGACCTGGAACACAGTAGATCCTGGGCTCCCTGGATGGTGCAGCACGCAGCCAGCCTGTAGGCCATTGGCTGCGCAGGCTCAAGGGCTTCCCTGCCAGGGCTGTTGGGGAGAGGCTTAAACTGGAAACATCTAAGACAGAGGGGAGGCCACTGAAGGCAGACGCTGCCCTCCAGACAGCCCCATGTGGGCCTCTGGTCACGGTGGGAAGAATGACGAGGAATTCAGAAAGTAGAGATTTTAGGGGAGCAGAGATTGGCAAATCCTGTGGAGGTTGCAGCCGAGCTGGCTGGAGGGCAGGGACGGACTGCCGCATGTGTTCCTGCCACATTATTGAGCCCAAGAGCGTTCCTCTGGCACGATCTGCCCTTCCAGGGGAAAACTCCATCCCAGGCTCCCGTTAGCCTGCTGGATCCTCTTCCGCAGCTGTGTGGAGCGATGGCTCCCGTTAAACCTTAATCTCCTCCATGTGGCCTCCTACTGGGCCAAGTGTTCAGCTAAAAATAAAATCTATTCATCAACAAATACTTCAAGATTGACTTGTTTCCTGAGCACGCTGGCGACCAGCTTACATAACAGTGAGTACAGTGAGATGCCATTTGGAACAAAGAGGTAAATCAAATGACGCTGGAAACACGCACGCACTTCTCCACAGCCTGTCTGCATGCGAGACAGGATGGATGTGAATTGTGAAACATTTGTGGCCCCCGGAACAGAAAACAGGGCCTTCCCGCTCCTCGGTTCTGCGCTCTCAGTGCTGAGCTCCCAGACCACACTTCTCAATGCCACCTAACAGGGCTGACGACACACATGCCACATCCACCGATACAGTGGGCACAGATGAGAGTCTGGCAGTTTGAAGGGAATGGGCCTCATCTCTCAGAGTCCCATTTGACAGTTGATAGTGAAGACCCAGCCAAGACCTTTCCAAAGATGTAGCAAAATCAGGAAGAGCAAAATCAAGACCTTCTCCTCCCCCTTAATAATCCAACCTTGACCTCCTCCCAATTCCTTTTCCAAGAGTTTCATGGCCAGTTCTTTGCTGGCCCTCATTTGTCCCTGGACATGCCCTCTGTGCCCATGCCCCTGGCTCTGTCCTCCTTGGCTCTCATGGAAATGGGCTGCCATGTGGTATGCCAAGGTTCCCTACAGGAGCCCAGCAAAAGGGTGGTTCCTGTCCTTGGGTCCCTGGGTAATGCTGGGGGCCAGATGGTGGCTGCACACATGAAGTGGTTGTGACCATAGGCAGATGAGCTTAGCCATTAGCAGGCAATATGGAAGGAAAGGGGATTGAAGGTGACTCCTGCCGCTCCGCCATGATGAATGAAGCTGCATGTGTTGGAGAACACTAGAAAGATGTTTTCTAGTGGGTCCCACACTCCACCCAATCCTTGAGCCATTTACAAACCAAAGATCCTAGGTCACCACATCACACTAGGCACCCAATGTGGGGCTCCCACGGCTGATGTCACACTAGCCACACCCTAGTTTGAGTAAAACTAGGGGGAATACGCACCCACGTTGCCTTATTCCACAAGCTCTCTCTTCTTCCACTGTTCTCCCTCTTCTTCCTCTCCAGTCTTCTTTCTCCAGCAACCACGGGCACACCTCTCCCATCTTGCAGGCCCCCCATCTACTCTGCCTATCCAAAGCACTTTTCCTTCTAACAGCCTTCTTAGCCCTTCTGTTCTCTGACTTCTTTATCTTCCCCTGGGGAATAGACACAGCCTTATACCACGAGTCATCCAGGGAGCACAGGTTCTTCCACGTTCTTTTGCAGATCAACCTGAGCTTCTCCAGGTGCCTCAATTTTCCCTGTAATTACTCCATAAGGGTGTGTATCCTTAACAAACCTTATCTATACTCTATACTATAACTTCTGTGTCAGGTGTAAATTCTTGTATGCTAAACACAAAGACTGAGATTATGCTGCCAGATTCCGGGACCTGTGCTCCAGACCCGCCCACTGGCACTCCCCACATCTCCCAATAATAAGGTAACATGGTAGCTGAGGGAGGGAGCAGGGCTAGAAACCCAGTGTTTTTGAGCAAGTAGCACATAGCCCTGCCTCCCTCCCTGAGGGTGAGCAGATTCGTGGTGATCACTCTGAGGTGGCCCTGACATGTGACCAGCTACTGAAACTGCTCTGTGTCACAGGGCCCAGAAGGCCTGCAGTTTGGTGCTCTCTGGGGCATGTGCAGGGCCATTCCAGGGATGCTGTCAGCCTCTCCCAGCAGCCCTGTGCCCTGAGGCTAACCCTTCCCTAAGCTGCTATTCTTTTCAAGATTCTCTTCTGGGCATAATGGACTTGAAGACTGTGGGCAACATTTACTTCGATGTCACCCTAAGGGATTTCTGTCCTGGTGTGTAACAGTAGAGGCCATATCTGTTGCTAGCCTATTTCTCTTGCTAGCCTGCAGCTGTAGCCCTGTGGCATCCGATCCCGTCAGATCTTGGAAGCTAAGCAGGGTGGGGCCTGGTTAGTACTTGGATGGGAGACCGCCTGGGAATACCAGAAGCTGTAGGCTTGGGAGAAGGACCTGGCAACCTCCTCCCAAAAATCAATCTGCCATTGAAAACCCTATGAACAGCAGAGAAGCACTGACAATCGTGTTTCCCCTGTTGTAAAGAGGGTCGCTATGAGTCGGATACCGACTCAGCACCTAACAACAATTTCTCTTGCAACTCTGTTTATGCTACTGAGTTACTCCTCAGAGCAGTAACTAAGTCAGGAGATTGATCTTTCAAAACGTCTTCCGATAGCCAAGAATCAAACTCAAACATGGATATGCATTTGCTCATGGAATTTGTCAGCTCCAAAGGGTGGAAGACCCAGCGTCTCCCCACTGCTGGTGAAGTCAACCAGCGAGCCCTATACATCGTCCACCCTGGTGTTGGTTGGGCTGTGAAGGTGGAAGAGGCCGTGGCCATGTGAAGAATCTAACAATGCACTGGAGAAAGAACGTGGCTAGTCCACAGTCAGGATGAGCCTTGCCGTGCAAAGGAAACATAGGGTGTAGGACCCATGGAGAGCAAGTCCAGCGCTGATTCTCTGGGAGTCGCTGCTCTGGCTCCGGGCCTGCAGAGCATCCCCCTCGCTCCCTCCAGGGAGGCCCTGCTGCTCTGTGGGCCTCAGCCAGCCTCCCCTGTCTCTCCCCAGCTGGACCACGGACTCCTTGGGGTGGGAAGTGATGGATGCTGGGCCTTGGCTCCCACCCTCAGCACGGGCTGGAATGGGCATAGCATGGGGGGGAGTGGATGGTGGCGGGGGGTGGGGGTACAGAGACCAGAGAGCCAGCAAGGGCAGGGCCAGGGGCATTATTAATTACGCATCAGGACATCCAGTGTGGAGCAGTCACGGGCAAACCAGAGTGAGCTGTCCCGCCACCACGACTGAGCTCGCCTTCCCTGTCCAGATGTGTGGGTGGACAATGCCACCTGGGCAGTCCAGTCACTGGGAGCCCCTGGGCCACGGCCAAGGCTGAACAAATGGGGGTGCTCCTTTCTGGCTGCTGGGATTTAGCTCAGTTGGTAGAGCGCTGCACTGCAGTCTCTGAGGTCCTGAGTTCAATTCCCAGCACCGAAAAAATGGGAGAAGGACGTGGCAACCCACTCCCAAGGCAATCCCGAAACAGTCAGTGAAAACCCTATGAGGGTCGCTATGAGTTGGATACCAACTCGATGGCACTAACAACAACAACAACAACAACAACAACGTTTGAAGTGGATGTTTAACCCTGTCAGGAAATTTTACCTTCAAAGTCTGCGTTGGTTTAAAAACCCCTCACGTGGGACCTTTTTGACAGGGTTTCCCAGCACCTGGGAGCCTGTCTGAAGAGACAGGGCTCACGCTGAGCCCCTTGGGGGATGGATGGAAACCGTTAGCGTGGTTGTTTTTTGGCCCAGGAAATAGGGCTGCGGTCTGAAGCCCACACGCACTCTCTCAGGACTGATCTCCCCACCTAACCAGATGCTCTTATTCAGAGCAAGAATCCTGCAAGAATGGATAATGTGTGCCACAGCCCGTGAGACAGCAGGAACCCACGCTGGGGTCCCCGCCAGGCATAGCAGCCCTTCTGGGCTCCGAACTGCAGGCATCCGGCCTCTGACAGCCAGAAACCCAGCCAGCCCCATGGGGCTGCACCTGGGACAGGCTTCCCAGGGTCCCACACCCCTGGCAGTGGACAAACAGCCATGTCTCATTTCCAAAATGCTGCGCAGAAGGAAAACAGAATTTGTCCCTTAAAAAGTCATGTCGACAGAATGCGGGTGGGTGGTGGCCAGGGCGGTGCAGACGGAGGCTGGGGAGGAACTGCTTGATGGATTGTGGGTTTGCTTTGGGAATGTTCCGGAACTAGACTGAGGGGGTGGCTGCATAGCGTTGCGAGTGTGCTCAGTGCCACAGAACTGTTTACTACAAAACAGTTCATTTTATGCCTTGTGGGTTTCGTCCCAACCGGTCGTTGCAAAAATAAATTCAAAGTCTTCCCCCCTCCGACTTGCAGGATTCATCAATGTTGGGCACGGATGGGGAAGGGCCCAGCAAACACCCCACAAAACTGGCTCCCACCAGACGGGGTCCCCTTCCCACTCCTGCTCTTGAGCTTCTGGGTGACCTGAGCAAGTTGTCCACCCGTGCTGCTGGGTCCAATAAGGCTGGTGAGCTAGGCTTTTTTTTTAAAAAAAAATAATCTTGGCTCAGGAGGTGGAGGCAGAAGGATCAAAAGTTCGAGACCAGAGGAGTCTGCGTAACTTAGCGAGACCCTGTCTCAAAAAGTAAAAAATGGGCTGGGGGCGCAGCTCAGTGGTCCAGCACTTGCAAAGCATGCAAGCAGGTGGCCCTGGGTTCAATCCCTAGTACCACAAAAAAAATAAAATAAAAAGGCCTGGTGGCACATGCCTGTAATCTCAGCGGCTCAGGAGGCGGAGGCAAGAGGATCGCAAGTTCCAGACCAGAGGCAGTCTGAATAACTTAGCGAGACCCTGTCTCAAATCCTAAAAAAATGGGCTGAGGGTGCAGCTCAGTGGTCCAGCACTTGCAAAGCATGCAGGTGCAAGGCCCTGGGTTCAACCCCCAGTACCACAAAATAAAATAAAATAAAATAAAATAATCTGTGCATATTTCTCATTAATAAAGTAATGCTGGTCCACTGTAAAATATTCACGGCAGAAGGAGAACAGAAGTCGTGCGTAATTTCACCCTCAGGGTGAGTTCACTTTGGTATGCAGCCTGTTAATCATCTCTCTGCCAGTGCTTCTTAGCATGGTCTCCGGCTGGTCCCATGCTCGACAAAATCACACTCTTCTAGGCCTCTGACTCTCAAGGGGTAACGTGGTACAGAGGCTGCCTGGCTCCCAGACGGGGCTGGGAGCTGGAATGGTGGGTGCCTGGCCTGCCATCCAGAGTAGCTCTTCTAAGTCTTTAGGCTCCTCCAGTCTTCCTTTGTCTTCTCAGGCTTGACTAAAACAATGCCAGTCTTCTCTCTCTTCGGAGACATCTGCTTATTTTCTCTTCTTTGACTTTCAGAAAGCTTAATGCGTGATTTGTGGCAGCAGGGAGAGCGCAGGCTCAGAAGGAAAGGGAAGGCTGGAATAAATATTTGAACCGCGTTCTTGTACAGCTATTTCAGCGAGAAGCACGTTCGGCTTCCCCTGACGGGCATCCTCCCGTATGTTTGCTGTCAGCTGAAGAGATGGACTGGGCCGAGCCGGGGAACTTGGTCAGAGCTGCCCTTGAGAAGAGCCGCTCTCTGTGGCCTCGGTAGGGGACAGCTGCAGGTGCACCACGGCCTGGCCTGCAGGACCTGACTTGGGCCAGGCCCTTCCCACAGTGGGAGCAGAGAAGCAGCCCTGCCGGCCTGGGGAGGGGGACGTCCCACAGGCCAGTTCTTCCCCCGGGGCTGCTTCCACCTCTGCAAACCCCTCTGTCCCGCTTGCTGGTGGCTTTCTTGCCCTCCCCTCAGCCAGAGTGGACCCAGGTGTAGTGCCTGTCCCCAGGGGGCAGCTGGTGGAATCTGTCTCCCACTGTGGAGCGACTGAGGCCCCCCCCCCCCCGGGGAAGGGTCGTCTCCCTCGGGCACCGGATGACAAGCAGTCTCAGGCAGTGGGTCCAAGGCACAGTCAAAGCCTGTGGCCCTGCTGGCAGGCAGGGGTTGCTGAGCAGGCTCCAGGCTCTGGCAGATGCCGTCTGTCCCAGAGCCCGCGCCAGGCCCCAGAGCCAGGATGTCCTGCGGGTTCTCCTCCCCCGTGCACCCCTGCATGTGAGCTGGAACCTGCATCATCCGTGTCCCACGGGAAGCTGCGCAGAGGAGGGGTCCTCTACACAGAGCCTGAAGAGCTCACAGTGCCAAGTGGCCTGAGAGGGGCTTCATTGCCCAGGTTCCCCGCAGCTGTCTTCACTTGGGGCTCCTCGAAACTGCCAAGATTAACAAGAAGGCTCCACGAACGAGCCAAGGCCACTGTCCTCGGAAGGTTCACCCAGCTCCAGGGGTCCCTAGCATCCCCCTTAGAACAAACAGCATCTGCGAGGCGGGAGGACCTTGGCTCACTCGCCCAGACCTCCTGCCCTCCTGGGGCTGTCACTGAGCAGCTGCCCAACCCACTCTGCCCACCATAACGTGCCTGATGGCAGCCAAGTGTCCCTTGCTGCTAGTGGCTCTGGGGAAGGTCGCAGGGCCACGAGCCCCGGGAGGCTGCTCTGAGGGACCGGCGCCTCTCACCCACCTCAGCTCGGCTCCCACTTCCCAGCACAGGCCGACTTCATCTGCAGACTGGCAGCCTTGGTACATCTGTGGGTCCGGCAGGGCAGCCTCGACCCTCTGGGGAGCAGTCACTCCCCGCCCCCGACAGGAAGGCCTCTGAAGCCAGCTGCCACACCCAGCTGTAAGATCAACTCAACACCAGCCACCAGACACAGGCCTCACACCTCACGGGTGAGGTCTGGTCACCCCTCTAGGCGAGGAACCCACTCACAGAGGTCCTAGCTTGGGACGGGGAAACCTGGGGAGGGCAGCTGAGGAGAGAAGCCAGGCAGCAACTGTGGCCTCCTGACCGACCACAGACAGGACTTTGGTGGCCTTGCCTGTTTTCTTCTTGCTTGTCATATACACGTGTTTTTTCTTGTCATACACACGTGTTTTTTCTTGCCCTGCTTTTCTTTCTTTTTGTGCATGTTTATTTAGGTATACGCGCCATTTTTTTTTTCTCTCATTACCACAGGCATTATTTTATATGCAAGTTGTTGCACATTAATTTTACAATTTGGTCCTTAAGAAGCATAATATTCCTTGGGACTGTGGCACACCCTTAACAAGGAGGCCTTGAGGCATGGGGGTGAGGTTCCCTCCAAGTCCCTTCCTTCCTCAGGGCCCTGCCTCAGCCTAAAGGAAGTGCTGGCTCCTGTACCTCTGCCTTGTGTTCTCTTTATCCTTTTACAGTTAACCTGTCTGATTAGTTAGAGGTTCTTTATGTTAAATGTTCCCTGGCCAAATGACTGGTATGTTTTTGTCTCTTGACTAGGCCCTGAACAATACACATATTGTTATTGTTGGTGGTGGTGGTGGCAGTGGTGGTGTTAAGTGCCATCGAGTCAGGTCTAGTTCATAGAGACCCTATGTACAACAGGAGATACAACCCAACACTGTGCCATGCCTGGCACTATGTCAGTGCTTCTCTGTTATTCACACAGTTTTCAATGGCTGATTGTCTTCGACATTGGTTTGAGAATGGGCTGCCAGGTCCTTCTCCTATTTTTACAACCCTGGGGATCAAACCTAGGGCCTCAGAGAGTGCAGAGAAGCACTCTATCAACTGAGCTGGGGTTTGACTCCAGCACCACAAAAATGGACGTGGCAATCTACTCCGGAAGCAATCTCAAAACAATTAGCCATCGAAACCCCTATGAGTGGAAGAGAAGCACTGACATAGTGCCAGGCATGGCACAGTGTCAGGGAGTATTTTGTTCTGTTGTACATAGGATTGCTATAAGTCAGACAAGACTACAACAATATAGATGTGGGGAATCTAGGTGTCTCTAAAATGTCAAGTGTTTAACCACTGGGTCTCCAGCCAATGGCACTGTTTGTGGACGCCATGGGAACTTTGGGAACTGGGATCCCAGCTTCCTGTAGGCGGCTCCCTGGGGGCAGGGCTTAGGAGGTTTTACCCAGACCTGCTGCTCTCTGCTCTCTGCTTCCTGACCTCTAAGAATCGAGGTTCTGTGCCACAGACCCCACCATACCCGTCCTGCCACCACACTTCCCGCCTCTGTGGACTAAAATCTTCTAACCAAGAGCTTCCAATAAATCTCTTCCCTCATAAGTTTGTTTTGGCAAATTTCCCTGTCACAGCAACGTAGGAGCTGACTAATACAGTATGACATGAAGGCCTTAGTATAGAGGTAAGCTTTTTTGAGATGTTGTTGTTGTTGTTAGGTGCCGTCGAGTCGGTATCCGACTCATAGTGACCCTCATAGGGTTTTCAATGGCTGACTGTTTCGGGATTGCCTTGGGAGTGGATTGCCAGGCCCTTCTCCCATTTTTTTGGTGCTGGGAATTGAACTCGGGACCTCAGAGGCTGCAGCACAGCACTCTACCCACTGAGCTAAATACCAGCCTTTTCTGAGATATAGATATAGATATATACACACATACATAGAGGTATAACATCCCCCGATGCAAAAATATATGCCAAAAAATAGACAGCCCAAATAGACTGCATAGGGAAAAACAATTTACCTAGACAATCTGGTAGAACTCAAGGCACACATCAAGCATATGAATTATAAGTGGACTTAATTCATCTATAAAAGAGAAGAGATTTTGTCGGGCACGGTGGTGCACCCTGTAATCTCAGTGGCTTGGGAAGCAGAGGCAGGAGGATCACAAGCTCGAGACCAGAGGCAGTCTGCGTAACTTAGTGAGACCCTGTCTCAAAAAGTAAAAAAATGGGCTGGTGGTGCAGCTCAGTGGCCCAGTACTTGCAGAGCATGCAAGCGTGAGGCCCTGGGTTCAATCCCCAGTACTGCAAAAACAAAAACAAAAAACAAAAGAGAAGAGATTTTGAGCTTGACTGATAAAGCAATATCCATGTACAATCCAATATCTATGTACAAAAGAAACATACCTAGCCAAAAGAAATTCAAGAAAAGTAAAACCGTGGACAAAGATATACTGAACAAAAGCAAATAAAACAGAGGCAGCAACCTTGATATCTGGCAAGGCTGAATTCGGACAAAACAAAATTAAAAGGAAAAAGTAGCACAATTCATAAAACTAAAGTCCACAATTTGCAATGAAGATATACACACCAATAATATTAGGCAAATATGAGATGCAGGAAGAAATCAACAGGCATATATTATAGAAAGATGTGACACAGTTCCTCAATAAAAGATAAGCCAAGTAAAAAAGGGAGTGCAGATGTAGGCGCCTAAACAGCATAACTGATGAAACAGATTTTACCTGCATGAAGAACCCAGAGCCTCTATCTTATGGAATATACCTCTCTTTTAAATGCACAGAGAATGTTACAAGGGAAAATCTCAATCACAAAAACATAGAAATAATACAAAGAGGCATTCTCTGACCATAATCAGTAAACTAGGAAATTAACAAAATGAAAAATAAAAAAGCATTACAATCTACAAAAGTATTTCTATTTTTAAATTATTAGTTCAAATTAAAAACAGACCAGTATTATAAATTTTTTGAGAATAACAATAATGAAATACATGTGTATGTATTATGTTTTACATATACATATATGCCTTCGATATCCATGGAGGAATCAGTTCTAGGACCGCCTGTCAATACTAAAATCGGGGTATACCTAAGTCCCCTATAATAAAATGGCACAACATTTGCATATAACCTATATACATCCTCCTGCATACTTTATATTATCTCTAGATTATGTGTAATACCTACTATAATGTAAACGCTATGTAAATAGTTTTATGCTATATTATTTAGAGAATGTTGTTGTTGTTGTTAGGTGCCGTCGAGTCGGTATCCGACTCATAGCGACCCTCAGAGGGTTTTCAATGGCTGGCTGTTTCGGGATTGCCTTGGGAGTGGATTGCCAGGCCCTTCTCCCATTTTTGCAGTGCTGGGAATTGAACTAGGGATCTCAGAGACTGCAGCGCAGTGCTCTACCCACTGAGCTAAATCCCAGCCCTATTTAGAGAATAATGACAAAGAAAAAATTTGTACACATTTGGTATAGACACAACTGCTCTTCAAATAGTTTCAATCCATGGTTGCTTGAATCCACAGATGCAAAACCCGAGGATACATAGGGTGCACCATCTATGCATACACATACACATACATGTAGATGGCTGTACATGTGTATGTCAATAAAAAGGAAAATAAATGAAACCAAGGCCAATCTCAAAAATTTCTGAAAGGAAGCATAAAATAAAACAAAATAAAGGCAAAGAAAAGAAAGTGATGATAAAGCAGAAAGTAACAAGTGAGTTAGCAGAAAAAGTGGAAAAAAGTAATAAATCTAAAAGATAATTCAACAAGTTGGACCACTCACTAGCTACTCTAATTTAGAAAAAAATGGGAGGCAAGGCACAAAATTATATCATGCAAATATGCTTGAAAACCTAGGTAAAATAATTTTCTGGGAAAGTACAATATACCAAAATTAACTCCACAAAGCCAGAAAGCCTGACCAAGCAAATTACCATAGAAGAAATAGAAGCAACGTTTCTTTCAAAAGCACCAGGCCATGGTATTTTCAGTTGCATCATACACTTGTGAAAGCTGGACCACAAACAAGGGAGATAGAGGAAGAATTGATGCTTTTGAATTATGGTCCTAGAGACGAATATTGAATATATGATTGACCTTGCCAAAAAAAAAAAAAACCAATAGATCCATCCTAGAAGAAGTGCAACCAGAGTGCACTTTTAACCAGGCTGCATCTTACGTATTTTGGCCATGTTGTCAGTAGGGACCAATACCTGGACAAGGCCATTATGTTTGGGAAAGTGACAGGTCAACAAAAAAAGGAAGACTCTCAGTGAGATGGATTGACAATGTCTGCAAAAATGGGTTTAAACATAAAAATAATTGTATGCATGGCAAAAAAAAAAAAGCACCAGGCCCAGACGGTTTTATAGGGATGGCGTATGAAAGCTTTAAAGGCTGTATATTTTCACTGTTACATAAATTATCCTGGATGAGTTTCCAATAATTTTTTAACCCATTGGTCATCTTTAGCAAATGCTGGTTGATTAACTGATTACTTTTGCAAACAATAGAGGGAAAACATCAACCATCTCTCCTGACTTTCCTACCAAACTCTTCCTGAGAGTAACTGTTGTTGTTGTTGTTAGGTGCCGTCGAGTCGGTATCCGACTCATAGCAACCCTCTGTACAACAGGGGAAACACGATTGTCAGTGCTTCTCTGCTGTTCATAGGGTTTTCGATGGCAGATTAATTTTTGGGAGGGGGTTGCCAGGTCCTTCTCCCAAGCCTACAGCTTCTGGTGTTCCCAGGCGGTCTCCCATCCAGGTACTAACCAGGCCCGACCCTGCTTAGCTTCCGAGATCTGATGGGATCGGATGCCACAGGGCTACAGCTGCAGGCGTTGAGAGTAACTAGTGGAAAGTTTTTCTTTATGGATAGACCCCAACTAACCCAATGAAGAAATGATGGAGGAAGGATTTGATCATTTTTACAGTACTCTGCCATGAAATTGTGGATCTAGCGATGACCACCCATGCCTGCTGGCACCACAGAGAGACAACCAGCTAGTTGTTGTTGTTGTTGTTGTTAGGTGCCGTCGAGTCGGTATCCGACTCATAGCGACCCTCATAGGGTTTTCAATGGCTGAGTGCTTCGGGATTGCCTTGGGAGTGGATTGCCAGGCCCTTCTCCCATTTTTGCAGTGCTGGGAATTGAACTCGGGGCCTCAGAGACTGCAGCGCGGCGCTCTACCCACTGAGCTAAATCCCAGCCCCAACCAGCTAGGAGAGACCTGCAATGGGAGAAGACACACCCATCTGTGAAGGATTCCCACCAAAGACCAATGGGAGACCCAGCAGTTGGTCTGAATCGTCCAGCAGTTTGGTCATTGGTCACTCCGAGGCTGGGAGAAGGACAAGATTTTATGTTTGGCTTTCCCCCCGCTCCACTTCTTACTTTCCGATTCAAAGAGATTTTAGGACGCCATACGACCCTGAATGTGGGCCACAGTTGAAATAGATAATAAGATGCCTAGGTTGATTTCTAACTGTGAAAGTCTTATGAGACAGGTTTCCTTGGAAGCATGTCACACATGCAGAAAATGACTTCCCCAAAGTCTAAAGTTAGTTAACAGAAGATGCAGAATTTAAACTAAAACTTCTCTCTTTCACTCAGGTACTGGAGTTCGCCTTTCTACTTTAATTTTCCCCAATAATGAGAGTGACTTAGGATTTTTCAGCTCACTGGAAGTATAATAGTCTGTGGTTCTTTCTTTTTGTAATGAGAATTATCATAAAATCAGGAACAAATTGCATTCTTTTTTTGTGATTTTGGCACTTATAGATCTTTAAATCCCATTTCTTTAAGGAATAACCCATGTTTGCCTTGCAAATCCCAGCTCGGTAGGAAAAACAAACAAAACAAAACAAAATCTTTGAAACATGTGTTGCCCTTAAAAGCAAACAGCAGTCTTTGTTGCTACAGTCATGGAAAGTCTGAGTATCTTCAACAAGGCATCATTTGAACACATCTGAATATATTTTCTTTAAAAGTTTCCCCCAAAGCTGTCTCCTACTGGTTGATATCTTCAACATGTCTGTTTGGTTCATAGCGACTGGATCTCAGCATTACGTAGGAATTGAAGGGGGAGGACTTGAGGTGAATTAATGAACTTTCTGAGATCTTCCATGTGTCCTTGTTTTCTGAGACTTTCCTCAAGTCATGTATTTTTATGCTTGGTACGTAGCCTGGGGTGACCCTCTGGAATCAGCAAGCTCACCAGGAGAAGCCCTACTTCCTGGCTCTTCTACAGCATCCACCTTTGGGATGGGCTGCTGGGATGGCGGCCTGTAGAAGGTGATCTGATGGAGTTGGTCCTGGAGTCAGCTGTCATCTTCCTCTGCACTGGCCCAGGGCAGGGCTCTACGGATCCCCTCCTTCAGTCAAGTCCAAAGAGCAAGTCAAAGACATCCTGGGAGTCACTGCAGGGACCCCTGAGACCCAGGAGGATGACAGACACCCTTAGCATCATGGCTGAGAGGTGACCACAAGTGGACAGAAGTGGCAAGACGTTAATATACCAGCAATCACACACACGTGAAAATTTGATAGAATATTCTGGTGAGGTGGGATTACTTGGTAAACCCTTCAACTTTCTCATTTAAAATATTATGATTTACTTCTTGGCCATAACTGGTAAAGGAAAGGGCACTGAGACTTTGACCACCGTGTGCCTCAAGTGAGCCAGGAGAACGAGAGAAAGGAACGGTCCCTGAGCACAGCACAGTAGCTGCAGGAAGAGTCGACGCGGGGCTCCACGCACAGCGTCAGCATTTCCTCTCTCTTCAATGACTCCTCAAGACAAATTAATTACTCATGCTTTTCTTCTTTCTCCTAAAAAGTACAATACCCTGGATTTTCTTTTCCATTTTACTGAAGGCTTTCAACATTTGAATTCAAATGGTTCCAAGATCTCATCGGTAACCTGAGTTCCATCAGCTGCAACGAATCTCTCCACAGACATTAGATTCCGGATGGCGATGCACCAGGAAACCCCAGTTTAACAAGAACAGCAATGGTGGGGAAAGGGAGTTTAGAACCTGGGCTGTCTGGGCCAAGTGCTCTGATGGCGAGAAGAGGATTCGCTTTTGTTCTCGGTAACATCCAGTAGTGGAGCCCATCCCTCAGACCAACAGAATGCGCCACCACACCCAGCTTCTCCCGGATTTCTTTTCATCCTCTTCCTGCTGATTAAAATTAAAATTAAATAGGATTGGTACGAGATCGAGTACAGAAAATCTGGACCTCAAAGGGCAGCGCTAGCCAAGGCCACAGGTGAGGACGAGCAGATCACTCATCGCAGTTCTGAATTGCTCCCAACAAGGTGGGGATTTCTCCAGAAAGAGCACCAGGACCCTGTCCTGCTGGTGGGGACTTCGGTGTGGCCTTTCCTGCCTAAGCAACCTCTCTTGCTGGCCTGCGGAGAGCGACTTGGGGTACGGATCCCCTCAAACCAGTGGAGCCAGGGTTTCCAGACCACAGTTGTGATGTCCGTACGTGACGGAGGTGCCAGGTGGACGGACGCCTTCCTAAGCTGTGAGACACACAGGACTCTGCGCCCTCACGCGGGTCCATGCTGGGAGCCAGGTGCAGCCCCAGGACCCGGTGCTGAAGGATGTGTGCCTCGGTCTCTCCTGAGGACAGCCCCTTGGCGTGTGACAGCAAGCCTCCTTTCCCAGATGCCCTTCCACCCAAGGCGATGGCGGCATGGCGGGGAGCTGCTCCCGCCCTGCCTGGTGCCTGCCGGACACCTCCACCCTCAGGCAGGAGGGAGCCTTGCTAAGAAATGAGAGGCCAAGGGTCGGCCCCGCATGTGCCCACACCACCAGCTGAGCGGCAAGCTCAGGAGGTGCAGCTGGGCTCAGCAGATGCGGTGCACGGCGCTGCCTACAGCACACAAGCCACTCAGGGATGGCGCTGTCCCAGGGTGCGGCGCCCTGTCGCCTCGCGTTTCACGGCTGCTCCTCTTCCATGGGAGGTCAGGCCTCAGAAGGCGGCAACCTTTCAAAGCAGCCCGAGCGGGAGCGCCAGCTGCAGACGATTTAGCCTCACCATCCAACTCTAGCCAGAGTCACATCCACTTAAACCCACACAGGACTGTCAGATGTCCAAACAACAGTTGTCAGGACACAAAGCCGCTCAGAGAGCAATGGACTCCCAAAGCCTTCCCGAGGCGAGCTTGAAGCCTCTGTGCCGTTTCCCCCAGCGCTGAGCCCGTGGGTGGTTTCATCTGTGACGGGTGGCTTTGCCAGAAAGCACGACGTGGGCCCAGAGACAAGATGGCCCAGCCTGAGCTCAGCTCCGTCCTGGGCCTGCCCCGTCCTGCCTTGAGACCCTGGGTAGCAACTCGTCCCTGGGATGAGGCCAGGCCCACTGCCTTGCTGGCCAGGGAGGCCCACAGGGACTGCTTTATGTGAAAAGGACTTCGAGGACTGCTAACTGTACCACACAAAGACCGCACGGACTTCTTTTTTGTTTGTTTGTTTTTGTTTGTTTTTTGTTTTTTGTTTTCTGCGGTACTAGAGGTTGAACCCAGGGCCTCGTACCTGCATGCTCTGCAAGTGCTGGACCACTGAGCTTCACCCCCAGCCGTTTTTTTTGTTTTTGTTTTTTTTTTTCCTTTACTTTTTGAGACAGGGTCTCGCTAAGTTACTCGGACTTCCTCTGGTCTCAAACTTGCAATCCTCCTGCCTCCACCTCCCAAGCCGCTGGGATTCTAGGCATGCACCACCATGCCCAGCTTCTCGCAGATTTCTTTTCATCCTCTTTCTGCTGATTAAAATTAAATATGATTGGAAATTTCACGGGAGGTAAGGAGCCCAGCCTGGCAGCTCCACTTCTCCTGGACCTCCAGGGGAGCAGGGCCAGCCCCGACTTGAAAGGCCCTCCAGGGACCTTTCATAGCAGTTACTCCACTGGGCCACCCAGGGTGAAACCCCTGGGACCATCACCCGGGAGCTCCGTAGCCAGCACCTTCAAGGGCAAGGTAGAATTCAGAGACAAGGCGTGGGGAATGCAGGTGCACCTGATGTTTCAACACCTCCAATGTAAACGAAAGCATCCTGCAAGGCCACACGTTCTCTCCCGCCTTCCCCTCACGCTCTGCTCTGGAATCCACTGTCCAGGGAAGTACTGGCCCTGGGGAACAGGAGATATGCTCACTGGAGTCTCAGCAGCCTGTGCCAATGGTGCAAAATGACCCGTGGCTGGGGAACAGTTTCCAATCTAGTCTGGATTAGGATTCTGGGTGATGATGTGAGCATGGGACTCTTACTGCCCTCTACTGTCCCCTTACCTTGCCAGACACAACTGTCTTTGGCTTGCACTGGCAGCACGTGGATCCCCACCTCAAGACACCCATTCCCAAACTCCACCCAGTTCTGGAATGTCCTGGGCCCCTGGCTTGGTGGAAAGACCTCCGTCAGCCACTCTCAGCCTTGGCCACTGGTGTCCCCCCACCCCATGACTCCAGCCAGCTCAACCGACTTGCCCTCCTCCTAGTTCTTGATGTCCAGCAGCCTGTGCTCACAGCCCTCCACAGGTCCCCTATCTGCCCTCTGGGCTGCTGTGGACACACAGCTGGCAGTAGCCCACCCTCCCACTGCCCAGCACCCCTGTCTGTTCAGGGAGCTGGCTGCCCTCACTGTCCAGCAAGCTGCCCATTTGGCCCCACTCCTGGCTGATGTGAAACCAGTCCTCTGCATTAGGCACTCTGTGACAATTACCATTCTTTCACTCCCATTTCCATATCTCGTCCTCAGCATGGCAGGAACTTAGTGACGTCCTTTGAATTTGAACAGCATGAGCACCTGGCAATGAACTGAAGAGAGGTGGGCTCTCTGGTACTAGGACCACTTCCTTCACTAAGGACAAGCCAGGGGCAAGGCTACCATGGGATAAGACCCGCTATGCCTCCATCAGGCTGGGATTTAGCTCAGTTGGTAGAGCATGGCTCTGCAGTCTCTGAGGTCCCGAGTTCGATTCCCAGCACCACAAAATGGGAGAAGGACATGGCAACCCACTCCCAAGGCAATCCCAAGACAGTCAGCCATTGAAAACCCTGTGAGGGTCGCTATGAGTTGGACTCAACTCGACGGCACCTAACAACAACAACAACATGCCTCCATCAGCACCTCTGCTAGAGAAGTTACCCCAGCAGTTACCCTAGCAGTTATGACAGCAGTTACCCCAGAGCTTACCCCAGCACTTACCACAGCAGTTACTCCACCAGTTACCCCAGCAGTTATCCCAGCAGTTACCCTAGCAGTTACCACAGCACTTACCACAGCAGTTACTCCACCAGTTACCACAGCAGTTACCAGAGCACTTACCATAGCAGTTACCCCAGTGGTTACCCTAGCAGTTACCCTAGAGTTACCACAGTGGTTACCCCAGCAGTTACTCCAGCAGTTACTCCAGCAGTTACCCCAGCAGTTACTCCAGCAGTTACCACAGTAGTTACTCCAGTGATTACCACAGCAGTTTCCCTAGCAGTTACCACAGCAGTTACCACAGCAGTTACTCCAGCAGTTACCACAGCAGTTACCACAGTGGTTATCCCAGCAGTTATGCCAGCAGTTACCACAGCAGTTACTCCAGCAGTTATCACAGCAGTTACTCCAGCAGTTACCACAGCAGTTACCACAGTGGTTATCCCAGCAGTTACCACAGCAGTTACTCCAGCGGTTACCCCAGCGGTTACCGTAGCAGTTACCCTAGAGTTACCACAGTGGTTACCCTAGCAGTTACCCCAGCAGTTACTCCAGCAGTTATCACAGCAGTTACTCCAGCAGTTACCACAGTGGTTATCCCAGCAGTTACCACAGTGGTTATCCCAGCAGTTACCCCAGCAGTTACTCCAGCAGGTACTCCAGCAGTTACCACAGTGGTTTCCCTAGCAGTTACCACAGCGGTTACTACAGCAGTTACCATAGCAGTTACTCCAGCAGTTACTACAGCAGTTATCCCAGTGGTTACCGTAGCAGTTACCACAGCAGTTACTCCAGCAGTTACCTCAGTAGTTATCCCAGCAGTTACCCTAGCAGTTACCCCAGCAGTTAACCCTGGCTTTAAACAAAACCCAGTCATGGTCTCTTGTTCCTTTTGGGCTGAGAGTCCCTCACAGCTCTTGGGACCACCATAGCAGTAGCCTCATGGCCCCAGCATGGACAGCCTCACTCCAGAGCAGCTCCACTCTTCAAGGCCAGCAAGAACCCACATCCCACTAATCTGCCAAGTCAGGGTCTTGTAGGGAATTAGCCAACCCTCATCTTGCCCCCTGACTGGTAATCAAGGATCTCTCTTTGATTACCCCAAGGAGTGACATCAGGTTTCACTCTTTATTTGAATGTCACTCCTAAATTGGTTGCACCTAGCCCCTCATTCCTCCACCTGATTATTATCTTGAGGCAGTTAAGGCAGTTAGTTACCCAAGGGCTATATAAACAAAGCTCGCTCTGCATGTGAGAGCTGGTGGTAAGGCTGGTGGTAAGGTGGCTGGTGGCTGGTGGCTGGAGGCGATGGGCTGCTGGTGGTGATGCTGCTGGCTGCTAGCTTCCTGCTGGGAATTCTCTCTCCACCTGACCACCGACAAAGAAAGAACTCTCTCTGGATTCGACCAGCAACAAGGAAGCATCTCTCCTTGTGACCACTGAGACCAGGACAACTAGACGGTGTTCTCAAGGACTACAAGCAAGCTAAGGACAGTCCCTTTGCCCAGTGTCTAGGGATAGAAGCTGAGGACAGTTTCCAGTCCTGGCACCTGAGGTGGAAGAGCCACAGCTGCCCCCGAGGCAGCAGACAGAGCTGCTAACGCTCAGGTGGAACACTTCTTTGGGTTCCTCTCTGCCCTTATCAGGGCAGAAAAAGAGAGAGGCAGAGAGAGAGAATAAAGAGCTGCTTTCGGTCCCCGCAAGGCAAAAGCGCTGAGGCTTTTCCTTTCTCCCCTTCTCCTCTCGTGGCGTTCCTGAGGGCCACAGGAGTCTGCGCCCCTCACCGAAGGGTCCTGAGTGACTTGTGTTTAAATATCTGTGTGTGTGGCAGCACCTCCTATCCGAACATCCAGGCCAGACCAAGAGATGCACACCCCACAGGGTCTCATGTAACAAAGCAAAAGAGAAGGACAGCCCATCCCCTATGCCATCTTCTATGGATTAGAAGCCTGGCAACCCACTCCCAAAAAAACAATCAGCCATTGAAAACCCTAGCGCATTGAAAACTCAGAGAAGCACTGACAAGAGTGTTTCGCCTGTTGCATGTAGGGTCGCTATGAGTCGGATACCGACTCGACGGCACCTAACAACAACAGCAGGTCATCCCCACCCAAATGTGGGGTCACACAAGGTACCAAACACTAGGATAGGAGAACCAAGGGCACCTCAGGGTCTACCTGCCCCACTGCTCTGAGTCAGGACCCCGAGTGGCTTCATGGGTCTTCGATTTATTTCCTCATTCAGGACACTCGGACTGTTGGCTCCCAATGCCACGGAACTGCTGCATTAAAGCTATAGGGGCCGCAGGTACTGCTGGTGCCAGATCCCTCAGTTTAGATTAGGGAACTGAGGCCAGGGAGGAACCCACCTGGGAAGGTTGTAGCCTCCAGGGTAGCCAAGAGGGATTGGAACACAGGGCCCTTGGCCCTGTTACATCCTCCATAAGAATCAGTGCTTCTGTTGCATGTCCCACTAAGTGGCACTTTGTCTCAAGCCAGCAGAGGTAAGTGGACCTGACCGACCCTTTCAGATCACTCCTGTCATCATGGCCCTTCCATGCCATACTTCTAACTACTACTAACTACTACTAACTTCCAATCCCCAGTGCTCCCCTTTTGGAGGATCTAGACAGGTATTAGGGCTGGGATTTAGTTCAGTTGGTAGAGCACTGCGCTGCAGTCTCTGAGGTCCCAAGTTTGATTCCCAGCACCGCAAAAGTGGGAGAAGGACCTGGCAATCCACTCCCAAGGGAATCCCGAAACAGTGTGCCATTGAAAACCCTATGAGGGTCACTATGAGTCGGATACCGACTCGACGGCACCTAACAACAACAACAGACAGGTATTGATCTTATTGAGAACAGCATTAGCGTCGCTTAGTCTTTGGTTACGTTAGCATGAATAACAACATTCACGAGCTCCTCGGCTGGGAGCGCCAGAGGGAGATTCTCAGTTTACTAGGAAACAGGCAGGGTGGGGGAAATTCTAAGAGGAAATAGCAGTCTCCTTTGGTATCCTATAATAACTTAAACATTCCTCTGAGACAGCTGAGGTTTGCATAGGGGAGGGAAAGTTGCTAACACATACGGAATGCGGGCAATAAAGCAGAGTCCAGAGTGCCCTTGGCTACCTCCTCTGGGGAACAGATGTCTATGCTGGCGCTAGCTGCTCATCACCCACAGGCCATGGCACCGTCATTGCTTATGGGACAGTGTTTATACCTGCAAGCTCGGAGCGAGACGAGGACCCCCCCCACATGGGAATAAGTGAGTGATTGCCACTCAAATGGCAACGTTGTCATGACAGGAAGCAGCAACGGCTGCATGAGTGGTGCGTGGAGTTTAGACTCCACAGAGAGACCCAGCGCAGCCAGGGTCAGACAACAATCCTTCTCTACTGCTTGGTGATCTCTTCAGGAAAACCAATGGAGAAGTCCCCAGAAGCAGATGGGAAACAGAAGCCGCCCTTTTGGAAAGGGATTGGAATCTTTCTAGATGCCTAGCTCAAGTGTCTAAATTAGGTGCGTTTCAGTTAAAGTGAATGCTCTGGCCATTCCAACCCCCACCCCCAAGTCAAAAACATCATAAAGAGTCTTCCGGCAACTTCTACCCAGTGCTGGTGCGCCCCCCTCCCCCAGGGACATCTGTTTGGAAAGTGGATTGCATTCAGCTGATGCATTCGCCAGATGAGTGGGAGGTGCCCCTCGCCTGAAAGACGTTGCATGTGTGCTGGGGGGGCACCAAGACGCAGATGTCAAACCCGTTTCTACACCCAGGCCTTCTGACGCACGAGAGCCCGCCGCTGGGGATGGGGGCCGCATCTCACCCTGT
This sequence comes from Pedetes capensis, assembly GCA_007922755.1. Taxonomy (NCBI): domain Eukaryota; kingdom Metazoa; phylum Chordata; class Mammalia; order Rodentia; family Pedetidae; genus Pedetes; species Pedetes capensis. The sequence goes on from VMDO01018026.1 coordinate 42,888, forward strand.
GACTCACCGTGGGGCAGCAGCCCAGGCTGCCCGCTGACCTCTGCAGCCAGCCGGGCCCTTCAGAGTGTGAAATTCCAATTTCTACACCAGAGCTTTGTGTCTGTCCCCAAAACATGTTTCGTGCGTGGGCACGGCTAAATCCTTCCAGGTCAGCGCTGGGGCCAGGGGGAGCAGGAGGCAGGAAGCAAGAGGAAGGATCTCAGCCAGGTCCGTGCTGTGCTTGCAGAGGGCCCTCAGCTCATGGACCCTTCCCAAAAGAGCCCATTCTGCAGGCCCTGAACGGGACTGCCGAGCAGTACCCCGGCTCAGGATTTCACCAAAATTCCAGCTCTCAGGGTCCCACCCAGCTGTCCTCACAGCTAGACAGGAGCGTGCCTGGGCACCCAGGACAGAACAGAGGCCCTGAGCAGCAGGTTGTCCTCGCCCTTCTGCAGAATA